>VDFB02159410.1:0-31380 GCA_007258455.2 Sequoia sempervirens | reverse complement strand
CTTCATACATTTTAAGTTTTTTTCCCTCGTATTCCTTATAGAATCCTTCACATATACTTGGAACCTTTATTTCTCCCTAAGAGGAGAAATGTTGTTTAGTGGTTTTGGATCACTTTCAACATTCATTGTCAAGCATCCACCATCAATGCATGTGATTACACATTCAGGGGGCTACATGGTATCTCTTCTTCTCTCTTATGGGGGGAATTTTTGAACACAAGGGGATTTATCTTCTCATACTTTAAAGAGCAACATATGTTTTCTCTTTCAAATAGTTTTTCTTTCATGTTTATTTATTTGTGAGAGATTATTTTGTAAATGGATACCACATTAGGCCTTGTTGTTGGGACCCATATTTATTTTCTTATTCTCCCTAAGTTGTGCTTAAGGGGGTTATTATTGTGAATGGGGTATAAATCTAACCAATTTTCCTCTTAGATATTTTTCATACCTTGTTACTTAAGCTTATTTATGGCATTTTTTTGTTGTCTTGAATTCATAAGACTAAGACACATGTCATAATTATGTTGTCCCATGTCTCACCCTTGTCTATATATACAAAGGTTTCTCATTGTAATTCAATAAAATCATTGTATATTTGCATCCTTTGATAAAATATAATTACTCTCATTTCGGGTATCTCTTGTGCTTTCATTGAAGCTCCTTGATCTTGGGTGAATATCTCCATGACTATTTATTATACATGATAGTAGAGTATTTTATACCAACTCTTACATGACCAATTGTGAATGCTTCTTAAATGCACATTATTTCCAATTCAACTCTAGATATGAGTTTATGATAAATGAATGCACATAATTGAATACCTTTAAATACCACTACATATTAATAATTTATGCAAAATATGTACCAAATTAGTTCATGACAAGAATACAATACATGAGAGTTGGCAAATATTTAATTTTTGATTTAAAATCTTAGGGGAAAGTTTCACATGGTGTGGGATTAATTTAACACAATGAAAACTTAATGTTGAGGTGAAGATTTAATGTTTGGACATATGTGATGTAATGAATGTTAAGTGTGTGAGAATATAATGTAGAAATGAATGAAATAATGTAAAAAATATGAGAATGTGCAGAGGTAGGGGTCTATGAAGGATTGAGGAATGAATCCAACTTAGTACAATATTGTGCCATTTATAATGTAATTGCATTAAGCTACTCCATTGAAGTGAGCCCAAAACTAAACGAGAATTGATATGGTATTAAAATTTCACCTTTACAATTATATATTTATATTATATTCTTTTCCTTGTCTACTGTTACAACCTTTATCAAATCTTTATAAAATTCATTTTAAAATGCCATATCTATAGAAGACATAACTTACATAGCTAAATCACAAAAAAAATGTTTAAGGGTTCACACTAGGCCTTTTGATGGTCAACCTTGCTTGTCAAGCAATTTTTGTATGTGGTGGCAATCCATTCAAATTTTTCCTTTGAACACTAAGACACATGTTATTTAAAAAATATATATCATAGACTATATAAATATAATTATAGAATTTATGACGATATGTCCAAAATCTTAGCATTCACATGTTATAATATTCTTATAAATTTGTTAATATTTTCTAATAAAACTATTTAAATAAAATAATCAAATCTAATCCCTTGTAAATTTAAATGTTAAGCCAAAAATTAAATTTAATAGTTAACCTTTCCTATCAAATAAATTTTGATGAGAGTTATACCCTTAGTATTTCCCATCAATTTTTTTAATTCAAACAAAACAAAGTACAAATAATTGAGCAACAATAACACTACAAAAATATGAAGTTTAAAAGCCAAAAACCAACCAAAAAACTTATATACGAAATAAAATGCTTATTTCACCCATGCCCATCTTTTCTGTAAACCTTGAACAACTCAATTACCTCCTACCAACTCTCACCTTGTCAATACTGCTCATGTCGAAGAAACTACTAATGCCACTATATCCAAATCCCTTTCCTTCAAAAAACTCATCCTCCTCCAATCCACCCCTTTCACCCTCCATCCTTTCCTTCCCCAACAACCAACCTCCCCCTGGAGATCCAAATCTTTCAAAGAAGTTATGGTTGATTTTGGGACTAGAGAATTTAAAATGAATAAGGAGGCTTCTATCCTTGGTAAAAACTAAACCCAAGTGTCATATTCACCTTCCCAAACTAATAGTCCCATTAAATCTTAGACTCAATTCTCTTCGAGCAAGATTGCCTTGACCAAGACCAATTAATATGCTTAAAAACTTTTGTTGTTGAAAATTATTTCAATGTGTTGCTTGTGGATGAGGAAACCCTTCTTGACTCATTTGAATAAGTTTCATTTTCAATCTTGGAACGTGCAAGTCTTGATGACCCATTTAGATGCTACCCTTGCAAGGAGTTCTCATAATCAAATCAAGATGTTCTCATGCTTCAAGTCAAACAATCTATCCAACATAATCAAACTAATGTTCTCATGATTCAAGAAGTGAAATCCAACATCATCCATTTAATCTACCCTTATTTTTATTTGTCAAGGAACCAATTTTTACATCCATACCAATCACAATGATGGTGGGGAAGGTGCTATTTTGGGGAAGGTGCTATTTTGGGCCTTTGCCCTTGGTTAGATAAAAAGGTTGTGGCTACTGGATTTGATCCCAACAATTATTGTGTTTGGTCCATTGTTATCATTAACAATAATCTTGTTGGATTTTGTTCCATTTATGCTCCTAATTCTCCCATTGAGCGAACTTAATTGTGGGAATGAAATTGCTTACACCTCCCTAATGCTCAGTGGATCCTAGGGCAACTTTAACATGGTCTAACACCCATCTAATTGTGGTTGGAACAAATTTTCACACTTATCTCAATATTAATTTGAAGCTTGTACCTTGACTTGTAACACCCTTGGAGTTCGTGATCCCCTTATGAGAAAAGGAAATATCCATATGCGTCATTGCTACACTTGGAGCAATTATCATGAAGGATTCTTGAAAAAAATGAGTTAACTAGACCATTCTATATCTCTCCCAATTGTCCAATTTTACCCTTTGATGATCGTCTTGTTTGCCTAGACCTCTCAACCACTCTTTTTTATCAAATTCACATTTGTAATACACTTTATCTCTCCAACTATACTCCCCTCTCGAATGATCTACCTTTTAAATTGAATGTCTCTCATCTCAACTAGGATTGCATTGATGGTTTAATTGCTACATTGAATTCCAAGCCAAAACCTCAATAGGATAGGTGGATCAGTTGGTGGGAGAGAACCATAGCAAGATGTATTTCATTTCTTTGTGAGTATGGGAGATGGGTTGCTACTAGATGTCATTGACTTGAAAAATCCCTTCACATGATAGCTAGAACATGGACTCTCTCTCTCTACCTGTAAACCCAATTTAAACATTTATATGCAACAATTAGTTGTCAATGTTGAAAATGCTCTTCAAAAAATGTCTACCTACAAAGGAAAAGGTGCTCAAGTGCAAGCTTGACTCTAGTGGATCAAAGAGGGAGATTATAGGATAAAGTTTTTATTTCAATATCTGTAGCGCAAATAAAATAAACAAATCTTTGCCATTAAATTTGTTGATGGCTCCTTACAAACTATCCATGATGCAATTTTGTATACTTTCTATGAACACTTCAATTTTTTTGTATAGATGCTTTTGTTGGTGATTATCTTCTTCCCATCCTTGAGGATAGTGTGGTTTGCTATATCCCCCATAAAATAGACCTAGAATGTATTAAATTCCTTGACCACCTTCTCTTCATTGAAGAGGTTGACAAAGCCCTTCAATGCATGGTAGTGGAAAAAGGTCCTAGAATTGATGACCTTCTAGTGGAGTTCTATAAGGCTCTTTGGACTCATATTCAAGAAGAATTTTATAATATATATCTTGAATGAATTGAAACTAGATCTCTGGGTCCTATTATTAATTAGGGCTTGATTAAACTCATTCCCAAAGGAAAGGATGATAACACTATTAATGGATGGTGACCTATTATCCTCCTCAATATTGCTTACAAAATCATTAGTAAAGTGCTTGCTAATAGAATTAAAAAAATCACTCAAGACATTATTTGACCTGAGAAAACCAACTTCCTAGGAGAGAGATTCATCCTTGACAATTTAGTTCTTGCTTAGGAAATAGTTGAATGGGCACAACAAAATGCCCAATATGCACTAATTATTAAACTTGATTTTGATAAAGCCTATGATCAAATTCATTAACCATTCATCCTTAAAATGTTAAAGTGGCTTAGCTTTGGCCTCAAACTCTACAAGAAAATTAATATGTTATTTGTTGATGTGAATTCCAAAATTGCTATTAATGGAGCCCTCTCTCCCCAATTTCCTCTTCAAAAAGCCATCTGCCAAGGCTGCCTTCTTGCTCCATCTTTGTTTATTCTTGTAGTTGATTCCCTTGGCTATCTTTTTAAGCATGTGTTTTCCACCAAAATTATCCAAGGTATCTCACTGCTAAGAAATATTAAAGCCCTCAACTCTCACTTTGTTGATGATAGTTGCTTTTCATATAAAATTCAATTGAGAAGTGACACACACATTAGATATTTTGGATCTCTTTTGTACTATCTTTGGTTTTAAATTGGCCATGCATAAAACCAAATTTATCATGACCCACCCTAGCCCTCAACTTCCTTGGATTCCTAGTGATTGGCATGAAGTAAAGCATGGGCTTGTCACTAGATCCCCAGGGATTCCCTTTAACGATAGAGTCTCTCTTAAAGATATGTGGAAATGGTTCATGAATAAACTCAAGAAAAAGCTCATGAGCTAGATTGACCAATTCCTATCCACAACTAGATGAATTCATGTGGTAAAAAAAATTCTCCTGGCTTGCCATATGTACACCTCTTCATGTTGGCTTCTCTCTAAAGATGCTAAAATCAATTAATCTTGTTGATAAGGATTTTCCTTTGGGATAAGTGGGCTAATAAGAAAGGCCTTACTACTAGGAGATCTTGGACTTTGGCCAGCTAGAAAGATAATCTTCTTCTTGCACTACTTTTGAAAACTCATGGGTTTGCCCCTTTTAACTCCATTTGGTCAGATTGGTAGATAAATTTTAGCTATCTATCTTCGTTTGATCAACCTTGAGTCATGGCCTAAGCTTTGGTACTATTCCATTTGGTGGAATCACTTAATCCAACAAGATGACAAACCTCTATCAAAAGACTCAAAGGAGAACACTTTAAAAAATGAATTAGAGTTTTTTTGTGACCTATGGGAACCTATAATAATTTTAATTGGATGTCATGGCAGTAGCTCAAATCCTAATTCAACTTGTCCTCTTTTTACAAGTATCCTCTTTTAAGAATCCAACAATTGTTGAACCCTGACCGTTCTTGTTTACTATCCACCGCCTACCATAACAAATTCCCAAAGGATTAGAAATGACTGAACATGCAAAATATCCAAATATTTCCTCTTAAAATTATTTATAGATCACTCCTCTTGATAATCTCCTTGGTGCCCAAACTTAATTATAAATGAAAGTGCAATCCCAATTGAACATAGTGGAACAAACTAAGATTCCAAATTTGGAAATGAAAAGCTGATGCATTCCTAATGAATAGCTTGGAAAGTGCTCCATGTCAAGTTACCAATTGATGATAACCTCTCCTTCATCTTATCGCCTATGGTTTGTCCATTCTACAACAAAAAGAAGCCTATCAAACATGATTCTTAGCTCTATGCCCATGCCTACCAATTGTGGTGCTCCCTCTTCTCCACTCTCCTAGCTCTTTACCCCTAGCCCGGTCTTGGAAAAATGTTATTCTTGGGCTTTCCTTTTATCATGATATCATCACCTAGACTTTGAGACAAGAAATTATCAACTTCATCTAGGGAGATTTCAATGCCTAGTTGTTTTCTCTCATTCATCTCTTCACTTGCAATTTGAAACTCAAATGGTCTATTCAAACTTATCCCTCCACATTCACATTCTGCAGACCATTCCATAATATTATACAATATTCAAGTTCACATTAAGAGGTTTGAAGATGTAAGTTGTGGGATTTCAAAGGCATTTCATCTTGATGGACATGTTATGCATCCTTTGGAGGATTTCACCTATGATTGACCAGCGAAAGGATTGTGTGCCTTTGCCTATAGATAAAGATTGCTCTCGATTAATGATGATGATATTTTTGAGGAAGAAGTTCATGTAAAAGGTTGATTATGTTGGGTGTGTGATTAAGATCTCATTAGAACTACACTTATTATTAATGTTATTGATCGGTACATTATCTTGAAAAACGATTGTATCTTTAGGGGGTGTAAGACACTCCTTGGTGAATGATATCCCATTCAATGCGTATTCATGTTGTGGCTCAAAAGTCTATTCTTCTTCTTATGAGCAATTCAACTATTTTCCAGTTGTTCCCGTGCAATGCAAATGTTGTTCAAATAAACTGTCTTTTGGTTTTCAATAAGCACTTGTCTTATGTATTTAAAATTATATGGTCTACGAGATAATTGACTCCCTTTAGAAGATGGCTTATTTTTTTATTAGACCATGTCTTGTAACTTTTTTTATATTTGATATTTGTTATAGCAACTTTTTAATTGCATTTATACTAATTCTTATTCCATTAAAAAACATCTCTAAAAATATATAGACATAAAATTCATGACCACATAAACTATAAAAAACATAAAATCATCACAATGATTTCCAAATTAAGAAATAGGTTACACACATAATAATGCAACTATATGAGAAACCCACCCCATCAAATGTTAGGGTGGTCTATGATCAAAGAACAAAACATCAAATTTAATCCTTTTGGGGGGCCAAGGGTGTGCGTCCCTTAGATCTGACAGCCGATCCCAAAAGATCCATCAATTTTATAAATACTTGATTTAGAACGTGCATTTTGGTGCCCCGTCCGAGGATGAATTATTTTCTCTTAATTCGTCTTTATCTTTACGGGATTCGGGGCCGACACCAATTACATCAAGTAGCCGCTGTTTACCAACTTCCACTACAGACGCACATGCCCCTCTGTCATGTTATGTAGTTGTACTGACCAAACTTAATACCTCCATTCGGGACTTTGGAATGGTGTGCAAAGTCTCGGTTTTCACAGTGCACATTAACGGCATGCTCTGTCACACGAGATGTGCTGATGCATCATTTATGGCTGACAAAACAAGTCATTACTTACTCTCGATGGATCATTTTCCACATCAATGATGGATGGAACAACTTTCTCTCCTCCCATCTTTCTCTGGACATTGGCAGTTTGCAGCATTAAATATACCGAAATCTGGAGATATCTAGCCTTTAAGTACTACGCATAATACCCAAAAGTATGATTTGAAATAGCCCTATGAGCACTTTTTA
This sequence comes from Sequoia sempervirens, assembly GCA_007258455.2. Lineage (NCBI taxonomy): Eukaryota > Viridiplantae > Streptophyta > Pinopsida > Cupressales > Cupressaceae > Sequoia > Sequoia sempervirens. The sequence continues at coordinate 24,010 of VDFB02159410.1, read as the reverse complement.
AAAAAAATTTATACTTGAAGGAGCCAAAAGTGTGGTTTGAAATAGCCATCGTAGCAGTAATACGGATTAGTACATACTTTTATGGGGAGTTGTGCCATGGTAAGAAGTCTGTCCACTACCCTTTTTTTCAATGTCGGTGCCTCCATGTTCGATATTGTCGGGGCAAGGCAATCAGAAGATTTGTGGACTAAAACATAGCAAGAATTTGAGGCTCTCTGATTGGTACGAAGCTGCCAACAAACAGTGGCAATAGCACCAGAGAAACTGAATAACATGTCTTAATCAGCATACCAACGTGTCGGCCTAAATTTGACGGTCGATCCTAAGGGTCAAGCATTTTTTCTTTAGGTTATTCAATAGATTTTTGTGAAGCTAATGGAGTAGTTGAACGACCCACCCTATTTGCACTTGGACTATTTACTAAGTTTTTTATTTTTGTAGAGGGAGAATATCTTTACAATAAAATTATTTTATTAAATAAATGCAAGAAACAATTAATCTAAATAAAATAAGTTGGGATTAATAATTTAAATATTTAAATATAAATGTGAAATTAAAATAATTAAATGTAATATTTAATTTTAAATTTGATAACGAAGACATACTTGGTAGATATTAAAAGTTAATTCATTAATATTTATGAACTTTAGGATTGTTTTAGATGATGATCTTAGATTTTGCGAATTTAATGTTTTTCAGTCTCGATTATTCATGTAAGTGCATAATTGATCTTTGCGAGTGTGGATCTAAATCTACATCCAACCTTGATCTAAAACTTGTAGATGTGATTTGACAAAATATGGACTCTTGAGATTTAATCGCCTTGATTTTCATTGTTTGAATGTGCATAAGGATATATAGTGTTGTTGACTCATTTTAATCTTTTGACTCAAATAAGTCTTATAAGAGTATCTTGAAAGGATTGACATAATGTTATCTCACATTTATTTTTGGTTTGCAATCATCAACACAACCTTATTCTTCAAAATCGCACTCACTAAAAGAGATAGAAGTTTTGCTTCAAAGAAGGTCGAATATCCCAAGACTTTTAGGGTTTCATTGAAGGCATTGAAGAAGTCTCTCATACATGAATTCTATGTTATTGCTTTGTCAGGGCACGTTGTAGTAATTTACTAGGAGAACATGGGATGTTGAGACCAGAGTTTTTCAAAGCTTGTGACACATGGAAGGAAAGATAGAACTTGATGTCCCTGCTGAGACCACGTTGTAGAATAAGGAAGAAGCTCTAGTGTACTACATGGGAAATGAAAGACTTTTAGGTGTTATAATAGATCATTTCCATGTAATAGGAACCTCTAGGGAGAAAGCTCCATGTGGCCAACATCAATACTTTTCCATGCATGTTTCTTGTGTAGAGATGAAAGGAGCTTGCTTGTAATGTATTCTGATCAATGTATTCAAAACCTAGGATAAGTGTTTCCACTGTCTCCATGATGGTTGTTGATAAGCCTTGTCAAGGATTGCTATCCTTATCTAAAGGTGCCTTAATATTATTAAAACCTAGACAATGATAGATAGCACTAGAAAGCAATGAAAAGTATTATCTAATGGCTCAAAGTATGGAAGAGAGTATCTACAAGCAACCATGTTCATTGGAAGGGGGAAAACTAATGGAATACAAGATGAATGGGTTGAGAACTTGAGATACAATAATCATCTCAATGGTATATTGACAGATGAAGTGGGTCTTAGAAAAATAGTCAAGTAATTGCATTAATATGCTATCTAATAGAAACAATGAAGGACAGTCAATGGCCTATATTCTCTAGAAGCTTACATGATAATCTTGAAGTAAAGGATGATGGCCATGTATTGTTAAAGGGAAAGTCATATTCCCTTTAACAATCATAGAGACTGTCAAATATAGCATGAGAGACAATAAGAAACAAATGACAGTCCTACATATGGGTATCATGGCAAGTTGACAGTGTGTAGATGAAGAGCTACAGTTGACAGTAGACAACTTAGTATGCATGAATGATGACAGTGGAAAATTATGATCGTGTGCTATCAAGTAAAAAGTAATGATTGTGTTGAAGAGTAAAATCAAATGGAACCTTCTTGATAGTGAGTTGTTAATGATAGTGATCTAGATTAAGAGAGTATAGTGCCAAAGGGTCAAGATGCCATGAAGAGGAGGTGAGTATGCATATTCCAGTCACAAAGAGTACAAGGGCACAATACAATCACCTAAAATTCCATGGGAGTCATAAAGACTATCACAAGATAGCCACAAAAGATGAATGAAGGACAGTGCCAAGAGGCAATGAAAGACAAGCCTATGGTGATAGGACTTTAAAGAGGACAATCATATGGCACTAGAAAGTCATGAACATAGGAAATTCCTTTGGAGGACACCCTGTAGCCATGAAAAGATAGTCACAAAGACTTTAATAGGAGTCATAGAGGCACAATCCTATGAAAAAGGGATAGTCCTCTCTAAGTGAGAAATAAGCTACAAGTCTGTTAGGACAAAGGGCAACAATTACAATTAACAATGACAATTTCATAGGGAGCAATGATCAAATTTTCCTATAACAATGAGTATGATAGTTCTCTTATGAAGGTAGTCATCAATATGCCAGTGAGAACAAGGATGACAAAAATGTGACCTGTTGAGATAGTGTTGACCTGGATTCATAATGAGTGAAAGACATGGTGATATGATAGTTGATAGGTGGAAATGAAAAGCTTTCTTCCATGACACTAGTATCAAAGTTACAATAGAAAGGCTACCAAAACAATGTATGACTATAGAATGTGGAGACTTGTATTGTCTAAAAGGGTACCATGGATAGCTAAGGGCTTTTCACTTAGCCTATTAAAAGTATGGACTATTATGAAGAAATATTTTTAGTAGTGTTAAATATTTTTGTAAGAGCACATGCTTCTACAAAAGTGTTAATAGGTATATCCATCCATTTATTGTTGGTTTCCTTTTGTAGAAGAAACTTGACTGTCTGGTTAGTGTAGTATTTGAACCTAAGAGACCATTTTTCTGCCATTATGAGAGGATCCAAGGTCTCTTCCAAAATTGGAATTATTGAGTCTTTGCTTGAGAAGTGTGATATTATTCTTCTTGGAGGAGGCATGATTTTCACCTTTTACAAGGTTCAAGAACTTAAAGTTGGATCCTCTCTTGTTGAAGAAGACAAGCTTGAACTTGCCACATGCCTTGTGATTGAGCACTAAATAATGACAACACAATACAATAACCATGGAAAAGGAGGTCATTTTCATGAAAGAGATTTTTCAAATCCATTGAAAAACCCTACCAAGAGTGTAGCCACCCTTTCAAAATTCTAAGCACTTGTAACAAGACATAGGAACCAAGCATACACAGTTCAAAGGAAGAATAAGTGAAAGTGTAAGGGAGAGGGCTAGTTTTGACAAGTTACAAGGAGTAATAAGATAGCGTCATACCAAAGAATAAACACAGTAGACCAAGATGAAACATAGGTAAAAGATAGCATTGACCTTTCATCATAGAGGACAATGATATTAAAGATCACAGGACAATGTGCTATTGGCACAAGGGAGGATAGGGACTGCCCTACTTTCATGACATAGATATTCCTATAGAGTAACAAGGTAATAAAAATCCAAGACATGACAATATAGTGACTCTATAAGATTGTAATAGGACAGTCATAAAGACACAATCCTATGAAAAGGGACAATTAATATAGTGAGATGAGGTTCAAAGGAGAAATGGAATCAATAGTATCAACCAAAAACTAAACTAGCACTTGAACCCCGGCGAGGTGCAATGGTTACGCTGATAGAAGGATATACTCTCGCAATATATTGAAAGGTAGGGGGGGAAATTGCAAGGAAATAGAAAGTGCTGCTGGTTAATGATACACTTTGTGACCAAATGTAACATAAATGAGAACTGTATGTTGTGGGGATTTTTTTTTACAATACAGAAACTATTTTATAACACATCAAAATCACAATATGAAGAGATTGGTTATGTACAATACAATTGTTGGTGGTTGACGATGAGGTTCTATGATATATTCCTTTCGTCTTCAAGACCTATAGAACAAAAGCAACATAATGGTTAGATGTGGTGATTTTTTTTTGACTTGTATAATGATTTCTACGTATTCAATTTATACAACTACTATTAGAAAATATTTTTGCCAATGTATGAACATAATTACCATAAGAAGTTGAATATGCTGAAGTCGTTGATGACATCGATGCCTGTGATTGATATGTATGCTTGAGTCATGATTTGTCATGGTCTATAGCAGATATCTACAAAAGAGAACTTTGTAAAAGTGGAATTGATGATACGACAATAACTGGGAGAGATGTTAGGGAGAAAGGGATAAGAGTTGTGCACCTTCACTTCTTAGAGACAATTGTTGTAATCGAGCTTCCTCTTCTATCCTCATAATTGTGTATGGATTGTTTTGCATTTTGGAGTATCTCTCAAAGGAGAACATTGGTAGAATGCGAAGGTCATTCAACGATTTGACTCTAGATATAGCTGTAAATGTTAGTCCTTGCCTTTCTACTTTCCAAATGTCGATTGTTGCTTTTTGTAGCATTAGGCCCTGGGACTTGTGTATGGTGATAGCCCATTCCATTGTGAGCGGAATCTGCCTTCGGCTGCCCAACGATACAGGTATTATCGGTATACTTTTGGGGTCATCTTCATTCCGTGGTGGGCCACTATAATTATCGAACTTTGCTACCATGTACATTGGAACATCTAGCGGTTTCAAACTAGGGTTGTAAATGATCTCAACAACTTCACCTAGAGCTCCATTTACAAGTCCTGCTTGTGTCCATATGTTGGTTGTGAGCATGATGTGTTGCCCTCTACAAAGCAATACTTGTTTTTCAAGTTGTTCATCAGTAGTTGCATTACCTGCTCTGGTCCTAGTGCTTGTTGTGGTACTTATTGCAATTGGATGGTTCAACAATTTTAACATTCTTCTATTGTGTAGTCTAACCAAATCATTGGTAATGAACAAGTGCATTGAGTTGTCAAATTCTTCTTTTTTACTCGAGGTGAGTTGCTTGTCTGTGTGTGTCATTAGAAGTTGCCAATCCTCTTGTGTTGCTTTTTCATTTCATATGTTTTACAACATTTGACGAAATTGTCTTTGTGTTGGAGTCTCACCTTGTTGGCGGAATACTATTTCTAAGGTGACAACGGTTGTGAATTGGTGCCACAGTGCTTTTTCCTTTGAGTGTGATGTGTAAATAGGTTTGTCCATCGCAAGTGGCAAATGCGCAAGGTCACCAATCAATATTATTGACAGCCCACCGAAGTATAGATGTTGTCAGTGTGGGAAGGCCTCACGCAGCCTCACATCTATTTTCAATAGTAACTTTGGACCTATGAAGCTCATCTCATCAATCAACACATATCTTATTTTAATATATTTGAATTACGATTTAAAATTTAAAGCAATGCAAGTGGAAAAAGAAATTTGCCATCAAGTTAAGATTTAAAACATATTATTTGATTTTAAAATGTTTGAATTAATATTTAAACATATTACCTGATTTTAAAATATTTGAATAAAAATATAAAATTTAAATCAATGCAAGTGGCTCATAATAGTGGTTTACAATTCCTGAGAGGAATGAATTTTAGTTGAAATCACATATTTTTAGAAAATATAATGATTTAAGCCTTAAAAAGTTCCATTTTAAAGATTCCAATTGAAGAGGGTTTGATCAAATCACCTTAGATCAAACCCCCTTGGATAGAACCTCGCTAGTTTTAAACCATACCTATAAATGTGTCCTTTACACCTATCAAAATGCTGATAAAAAATCACTTTTGATTTAGCTTTTGGGGATCAAATGAATTCATTTAAAATTTATTTCAAATGATTATGGTATTCCTGAGAACAAGCTATCCAATGAATATAATTTTAATATGTTTTGGTTTTGTTATGTATTTGTTTTTTAAGTTTTATTAAACATAGGTTTTTCATCGAAAATGAATTTCTTTGTTCTTCACATGTGGAAAAATAGAAGATTATCAAAAATTGAAAAATATGAGTGCACTAGATATTGAAGTCCTTGATCCAACAAAAATTAAATTAAATTTTGACATATACAAAAAGTTAAGATTATATCAAGTCTCAATTGTAATTGCTTGACTTTGAAACTTGATTAAGGAAAAAATATTCAATAAAAAATATCTAACCAAGTGGAAGCACTAGATATTAGAGTTACAAATCTAAATTTGAAAGAATTAGAAATTTATCCTTCATGGAAAAAAGTTATTGCTATAAGGCCATTTTTAAAATGTTACAAAAATCAATTTTTTGTGGGAGATGGAAAAAGAAGTGAAATTTGATTCCAAAAAATTTTTATTTTAGAATCAGCAGACAAAATTTGATGAGACTCTAGTTTGCAACCATCTTCAAATTCCTCACAGCTTTAGCCGCTTATAGGTTCCCTAATGTGAAGATTTATCAAAAATAATAATTTTAGTGTCCGGGCCAAAAATTGTAAAACCACTATGGGATCACCGGCCGTATTGGCATAGTGTGATGGTTTAATGGTGGCATTGTTACCAAGGTTCAAACCCTGTTGGGGTGGTATTGTTGAATAGTTGTATTCCGGTTCATAGCTCCTGTCAAAAGCATTTACCCCTTGAATAAAACAAAAAAATCAATGCAAGTGGGAAAAGAATGTTGCCCTTCAAATTGACAAAAGACATTGCAATCCATGAAGATTTAAAAAATAAAGTAATGCAAGTGAAAAAAGAAAGTTGTCATCAAGTTAAAGATTTAAAACATATCATTTGATTTTAAAATATTTGCATCAAAACTAAAACTTACTAAATGATTTTAAAATATTTGAATTAAAATTAAAACATATTATTTGATTTTAATATATTTGAATTAAGATTTAAAATTTAAAACAATGCAAGCGGAAAAAGAAAGTTGCCATAGAATTAAGATTTAAAATATATTATTTGATTTTAAAATATTTGAATTAAGATTTAAACATGTTATCTTATTTTAAAATATTTGTGTAGACACCTAAATTTGGACACTTCATTTGTCCAAATTTACCCCTTTTTCATCTAAATATCCCCTTATCCACATTAATTAAGTAATATCACTATTATTTAATTAATACCTCTAAAGTTCTTCTCCCTAAGGTATCTAGTTAAATAATTAAATACCTTACCTTTTTAATTCCCTTTCATCAAATTGAATTTAATATCCTCACATGTCACATCCTTTTCCTTAACCCTAATCAACTTTCTAATATCTTCATTAGGGATGTGCACATGCCTAAGCCTTGATTAGGATGTGTCACATCCTCCAACATTTGCAAGTTGGCCTCTAATCCTCTTTAACCACTAATTATCTTCTAATCACTAATTAGCTAATCCAATCAGCATCTTGGTCAACTCTCCCCATCCCCCAAGGAATTTTTAATTCCTTTTTATTCATCCAAGGCTTCTCTCTTCCCCATGTGAATTTTTAATTCACATTTATTCCTCCAAGGAATCTTCTCTTCCCCATGCAAGTCTTCTAGAATCTTTGACTTGTCACATCAAGTCACATGTGGGTAAGTACTTACTTTGTTTTATCCAAGGTACTTTCCACCTCTATTTTTGGAACCTTGTCTTATCCACAAGATTCCCCAATCATGTGAATTTTTAATTCACTTTTATTCACCCAAGATTCTCCTCTTCCCCATGTGATCATTGAGTGGTCACATCAAGGTACTTGCAAGTACCTCCATCACATGTCCTTCTTCCACCTCACTTATACCTTATGACATCCTTGGCCACTTTACTCTCCACATGTCAAGATGTGAGGGCTTGTAGTCCTCAACTCACCATAGCCCTTCATCTTGGCCTTGGTGGCTTAATCTCAACCGTTGAATTATCTAGATAATTCAAATTCTTCTATAAATACCCACCCTCTTCTAATGCATTGGAGAACACTTAGCCATTTGCACTCTTATGCTATCAATTTGATTACTCAATTTGCAAGCATTATCTTAGCCACTTAGTCAAGCCACTTAGTCATTAGCATTAGCATTAGCATTTATCACATTGTTCATCTTGAATACACCATTTTCATAGCCATCAAAGGAGCATACAAGCATTCAAATATCAAGGGCCAACCAAGGGATTGCAGCATAAAGAAGGTATAATCAAGTTTATCTTCATTTCATTTTCATCTTCTTTCTTTGTGTTGTCATTCCTTAGGCTAATCTTTGAAGCGTTCCTTGTGTTTTCCTTGCATAATAGTTATTTTGCACCCTTAGGATAGGTAAAACACTGGGCTTCACAATTTGAATAAAGATTAAAAACTTAAAACAATGCAAGTGGGAAAAGAAAGTTTCCCTTCAAATTGACAAATGAATATTTATTTATCTTTTACCATTTAATGACAGATAAAGCCAACTGATTTACCATTTAACGATAGATGAAAGTTGTTTTCCAATGAATCATGAATATTTATTTATCTTTTACCATTTAATGATAGATGAAGCCAATTGATTTACCATTTAACGACAGATGAAGGTTGTTTTCAGATGATGACTCAAGAGTGGTTTGCAAGTGTGAGACTTGTTTCAAGCTGAAATCTCACACTATATGTAGCCTATCACACTATATGTAGCCTATGGGCTAATAAGTTCTAAATAATGGAATAAAATAAAGTTAAACAAATTTAGATTTTTTCCTTAAAGAAATTAAGTATTATCTAATTATGCATACATATTTAAAACATAAAGCAATGCAAATGAAAAAAAAAAGTTGTCATGAGATTTTGGATGCTTTTACTAATATATGTAAATTATGGACTAATAAGAACAATAATTTTTTTTATCTTTCTTGAAGGTAAAAATAATGATAAAGATAATTTAAACATCTTTGAATATATATTTATATTTTACAATTCTTTTATTTATTTTTTATAAAAATGATTTACTTCAATCAAATTTTCATTGTTATAATTAACGTGTAAATGACATGTTATAACCCCCCAAAAATAATTTAACTTGATTTTAATTTGATCGCACTTTCACACATCTTACTGGACTGATGTTGATTTATCAAGTAAAAATCTGCAAGACCAAAAATGGTCTGACAACTTTCAAATTTCAATTCGAGCCTCAGAATTGATCCCATAATTTTCAAGGTCAAATGAACAAAATGTGTTAATTTGTGTGTAGTATTACACAAAAGCACATCCTAATTAACTTTTGTCAATCTTAGATCTATTAGAGCCTTACATAGCAAAATTTGAGCATCATAGCACTTATTCAGTAGACATATTCCGATTATGCAGAAGATCTTTTTATTAAAGAATTGAATCCCAAGCATGGGTGGAGATTATACAAGGAGAAATGCTGATGGATGACCTGACTCAATAAACAAGGGAAAGAAGAGACACATAGCAACAATCATCTACCCAATTCCCAAACTCCAACGACTATTCTCTACATGCTATGTCTCTGAACAAATGGATGAATGAACGTCTTGCAAGAAAGAAGTTGTGAATCTAGGAAATACCAAAATAAAGAATCACAATGCAACCGTCTAATTATAGAAGGAACCGTCTAATTACAGAAGGAAAGCGGAGCCTCTGAGCAAAGTAACTCTAAAGATGGACACTTTTTGTATGAAGGTAGCAGAAGCAACAGAGGGAGTGGTACCATCTGAAGCTGAGCCTGGGGATTGGACAAAAGGGGCAGGGGAAGAATTAGTTGTGGGAGCTCCGATTGGGGATGGTGGTGTAGGAACTTCTAAAGAAGGTGCACGTGAGGTGGCGGGGGATGAAGCAGGCGTAGGGGAGGAGGCCACAGGTGAGGGCGAGGATGTTGGTGGTGGCGATGGCGATATCGTGGGTGTTTTCGCTGGGGATGGAACTTGAGATGTTGTGGGTGTTGCTGCTAGTGACTTCATCGGAGAACTTGCAGGAGCCTGCGCAACAAAAAGCCCCATCATCCCCAAAACCAAAATGAGGGCCACCACTACACCTAGTTTTCCCATATTTTCTTCTTGTCTGGCCCAAAAACAATCAAAAGCTTGGGGCTTCTTTTTCTTTTGCAAAGAAATAAGCTAAATTAAGAAACAACATGAATCAAAGGAATTAATTGTAATTGGGATGATTGAGGGTGTGAAGAGAAATGGGTATATATAAATTTGAGTGGGGAATAGCGTAAAGATGTCATGATTGGATTGTAGGTGTCCTAACTGCTTCTGAGAATTTGTCAGAAACTCCTCTACAATATTCACTTCTACTCCCTTCAAAGAACCCATAGTTACTCTTCTCGCAATATTATCTTCCTCCATTTTAATGGCTGCGCTCAAGTGTATTCTGGCACTTCCAGTTCACTTAGAGACAAACACCATCCTCTCCTCTTCCTCACTAAGCTCTAACTCAGACTTTGCAAAATTGTGTTTTTGGTATCGAAGGAAGAGCTTAACATCTTCAACGCCCAAAAATTGAGCTTCACTCACTCGCTTGTAGAAGAGGCATCTAGGGTTCTGTCAAGGAAAAACACCTTCAAATTCTAAGTATTTAGCTCCAAAATGTGTCTCCCAGAAGAAACAAAAACCTCAAAACCCAAACCCATGAAAATATGGTTATAGCATATGTTCTCCTTCCATGAATCTTCGCTTGTAGAATGCATAAATCACAATGCAGAAAGTAGAAGTCGAAACAAGAGAAGTTGGGTAAAAAATGCCACAGGTGGATCCCGTCTTAAACCTGGTTGAAATTTATTACCTCCAACGAATTTGGTCACTTCTTAAATGCCTAGCTATGCACAGAGAGCCCAGGAATGTGTAAAACGACGCTAGCGGCTTCAGACCCATACCTGCTGACGCGGAGGACGAATGGCCATGCCTAGTGACTTCGTAGTGGACTATACATCGTACGCTGGGGATTTCCCACCAGAATAGTCCACCGAAATTAGACAGTCAGACGATTCTGATGGGATTTCCCACCTATAATAGGCTATCGACTAAATATACATGAGACTAACAGTCATTCTTGGCATGTACATAGAACCTGAGAAGGCTTGTATTCTTTAACAAATGATGCTTGAAGAATATTGTCATCTAGCTATTGAAACTTCTATTATGCTCTCCTTATTGCATAAGAAAGAAATGGTCATCTTGACAAGGCATTTTTTGTTCTGAAAGAAATGAAAGCTATTTTGTATTTTCAACCTGATAACTATACTTATACTGTATTTATGAAGTCATGTATTGAACTTGGCCATTTTGAACATGATGATAGATTACATTTCGAAAAGTCAAGAGCTGGAGTCAAGCCTAAAATTGTTTCCTATAATATTATTGTTGGTGGATTTGTAGAATTCATGGTAGTGAGAAGACAATTCATAGGTGAATAATCTAAGAGTGTAGGTAACACTCATAACTTGTCAACAACCTATGCATGTTAAGAGTGGTGATCAGTGCTTTATCACTCTATAGTGATAATGGCAAATAACAGATCATGACAATATTAAAATAATATGATATTTAATGACAATGCTATAAGGATTTTGATGACAATTGGTGTAGAAACACATTTCTCCTTCCGCTGTCACAAAAATTTCTTGCACAAAATCAATTACTTTCAAACAAAAATTTCACAGTCCATTTTCACATTTAATAGCATTTTCCAATTTACATTGATTTAGTTTTACACCAGAACTAAGTAAACTAATTAAATTTTCATTTCCAAAATCACAATTTAATTAACTCATAGACTGAACTCTATTTTCTAATTTCTCAGTTTTCAATACACAACTTGAAAAATTTAAATCTTCAATTTGAATTCAATTACTAGCTTCTTCTTTCATAATGGTGTTGCCTTCCCTTCTTGCTGTTAACTGCACATAGACTTTAATTCTTGCAGTATCTTATTTTTTATTTTTTAATCTTGGCTGATTGGTCTCCTACTCACTCAACTTCTTGGTGCCTTTTTCTTGGCTGCTTATGCCTCTCACCACTTTGGTCTACTGTGCAACCTGTCTCCTCTCTACTGTGCACCCCTATTCTTTTAATCTACATACAATTTATTTGTTTTCATTCAATATCTTTGTTGTCCTTCCGCTCATTCCCCTCTCAATATCTCAGCGCCCCCTCCAAATTGCTTGCGTGGACTCCTACCACACGATTTTGCATTTTCTTTTTCTCACATTTCTTTTAGAATTGCGCGCCTTCACATTTTCGGATGCATTTATGTGCATCTTGGTTTTTTTTAGTTAAAATTTTAAAACAAATTCCATCTGGAAATGGCATCACCCCTCTTCTACAGGCACTAGTTTAATCTTCAAAAATGATTTAAAAAAAAATCTTTGCGCCCCTGCCTCTTTATCTTCAACTGAAAAAGACTCTTGGATTTATTTTATTGAATTATATATTATCCTTTAAAACATGTAGAAAATATGTATTCCATGCCTCCCTTCAATGCACATAGGCAGTTCACAAGGACAGTCATAATCTTCCCAATTTTTTTGGAGATGTTATTCTTCAAGATTACATATTTCAATAGTTCAATTTTAGAGATAAAAAAATTGATCGAAAAATTCATTTGATCTATCTCAACCATTCACAATCCAAATTATATGGAACTCCAGAAATGAAAACCAAAACCAAAACAATAAAATAAAACGAAAAAATATTTTTGGTTGATGAAGATCGCCAGTTTGTTCGGGTGCTCCTACATTAGATACATTGGGTAAGTAAAATTCTCCATGAGTTGGAAAACTTAGGAACACTTGGATGAGCTTGGGATGGTGATCCCATGCTGGTTCTTGATCCAAATTTTCTCCTTGTCTATGGGAGTGTTTCCTCTTCCACTCTTCGGTTTTTCATTAACCTCAACACTCAAGCCACCTTTCCGACCACCACTTTCTTTTGGGCTACTACTTTCTTTTCCTTTATTGTGTTGTTGCAATGAACTTAAATCCAATATGCCTCCTGCTCTTGAAATCTATTCTTTAAAGCTTTACAAATCAACCTAGTCATTATTTTCCCTTCTTCTATATGTTGTTTTCCAACACCACAACAAACAATGGAGTTTGATTTCTTTACTTGCTTCTCCTTCTCCTTCATAGAATTCAACATATACTTTTATCCAACTTTCCAAATGGTGTACACATTCTTTACACCATCATAAATGGTCTGCCTGTCAAATATCCATGGCCTTCCCAACAACACATGACAAGAACTCATAGGCATTACATCATATAACACTTGTCCTTATAAAACCCAATTTGAAAATTAATCAAGTACTGCTCACTCAAGTTATCTCATATTCCTTTTGTAACCAAGAAAATTTATATGAACTAGGGTTCTTACACCTTTTCAAACCTAGCTTTTCTATCATCTCTTCTGAAACTATGTTATCCGTACTACCACTATCTACTATAACTTTGTAACACTTACCTCTACTCTTGCACACACTTTGAAAAAGACACCTTCTTTGGGATGGTTCCTCCTTAGCCACCTTTGGATTTACCAGTACTCTCCTCATCATGAGAGATTCACCTTCTTCAGGTTCTTCACCTTTCGAGGTTGCATCACTTTCCTCATCTTCTTGTGCCAAGTGGTTTCTTGTTGCAATCTTCTTGTGTCCTTGTATTTACAGAAACTCATAAGCATGATGACCAACTTTTCCACATTGGAAACATTTACCCAGGAACTCTCTATTGCTGCTACCACATCCTCTTGTTGGAAACTTTTTTTCTTTGGTGCTTTTCCCCACTTCCTTACTCCATTTGGGCTTTGATTCCTCTTCAATCTGCTTACCTTTGCTACTGCTCGCTTGTCCTTTCTTTGCTGCAATTCTTCCACAAACTTCTAGAATTATTCATTTTCCTTCTCATTAGCTTTTTCTCAGCCTCCAATGCATATTGGTATGCTTCTTCCATTGAGTTAATCTTCAACATACTCATTTCATCTTAAATATTAAATCGTAAACCATTCACATACCGGGCAGTCTTTTCCCTATCAATTTCACTCCTCTCCAATTGAATGGTCAGCTTGTAGAACTCCCCTATGTAATCCTTTACACTCATCTTTCTCTGTTTTAGATTCTACAACCTTTTGAATAAATCCATTTCGTAATCCCCGGGAATAAATTTGTTCTTCAACTTGGTCACCATTTGATTCCACCTTGTTATTCTGGGGTTTCCGTTCATTACCCGTTCTCTTTGCAATTCTCTCCATCATAAAGGAACATGTCCTTTTAATTTTGTTTTGGCTAGCCTTACCCTCTGTAGGTCTCTAACTTCCTCCAATTCAAAATACTCTTCCATCTTTCTTATCTAATCAATTAATTATTCTAAATTTAATGTTCCAAAAAAAATTCACACATCCATTTTATTGTTCTTCACAATTCTCGAAAGAGCCCTAAAAAATATTTCATGTCTAGCATCCTCTTGTTGTTCATCCTCTCTTCCCTACTCTTCCAACACACTTTATTCTTCACTCGCAGGATCTCTTACATTTCCAGTAGCTATTCTCACCTCATTTCTTTTATCATTTATGATATTATCATCCCTTATCATTTCACGAAATTGTTTCTTCCCTACTCTTCTAACACACTTTCTTCATTCGCAAGATCTCTTGTGTTTCCAGTAGCTATTCTCACCTCATTTCTTATATCATTTCTGATATCATCCCTTATCATTTCACGAAATCATTCCAATACCTCCTCTATTCGGGACATTCCTCTTTGAGGTGGAATCTTGGAAACTTTCTTCAACAAACCTCACATTTCACTCTGCTCTCCACAACAATTCTCTCAAGCCTTCACCCACAAGTCTTGATGTAGACTGCCTCACATTCGACGGTCTATCTACACATATTAGAACAACTAGCTCTGATACCATTTGGTGCAGAAACACATTTCCTCTTTTGCTGTCACAAAAATTTCTTGCACAAAATTAAATACTTTCAAACACAAATTTCATAGTCCATTTTTGCATTTAATAGCATTTTTCCAATTAAAATTGATTTAGTTTTACACCAAAACTAAGTAAGCTAATTAACTTTTCATTTCCATAATCACAATTTAATTAACTCACAAATGGAACTCTAGTTTCTAATTTCTTAGTTTTCAATACAACTTGACAAATTTAGCACTAAAAGAGGGGTACAAATTTATTCAAACCAAAAAAGAGCAATACAAAGCAAGGGAATTACACGTCCCTATCAATCTCTACTAATTGGTCCAATTTTTGAGACAAATCTAGGGGTAATTGTCCCCTTTCCAGAATATTCCAATCTTGCAAGTGATCAAAAGCCCATTTAGCCAAACAATCTGCAACCTCATTCCATTCTCGAGGAATATGACAGAAATAAACAAAATCCAAGGAAGCACATAGATTAAGAATCTATTTTATAATAATAGTCAAATTCCAACTGACATCCTTTAACTGCTGCCTCTTCAACAAAGTCACAACCACCTAAGAAGTAGATACACAAATGATCCGTCTCCACCCAAGAGAACAACCATGCTCCACAATGCATAAAATGGCAAGAGCCTCCATCATATAATCAGTATACCAACCCTTATAAACATAAAAGATAAACTCAATAGTCCTAGAACTAGTTCACCCAACACCTCCAATACTAGCATTATCAGGATTTCCATGACAAGAACCATCTGTGTTGATTTTTAAAACATCCTAAGGAGGAGGACACCAATTTCCCTCCCTATTTATCTTCCAAAGAGGATGTCTACATCTGTTTCTCATGATCTGACCAACACTCTGAGCAGCCCCCCTCTAAAGAGGAAGATTGAGGCGAGTGCAACAAGCAACCTTTCCAGGATCCACAACCTCAACCAAGTCACACTTAGATGCAAAAATTTCTCCCAAAGAATGAAGAATCTTCCACCACAAATGTCAGACAACCAACTTCACATCTTGAAAAATCTTGTGATTCCTCTCTAGCTAGATATGCCAGATAATAAAAGTTGGTCCAAGAGCCCAAGTAACTTGAAGGAAAGAGGTCTTAACTTGGGCCTTCCCCCACTGGGCAAAGAACTCCACCAAAGAAGAGACATGCTAGCAAGCCTGGTTCCACAGTGCCCACCAAAGGTGCTAAAGCCTCCTCGAAAAGGAACATTGGAAGAAGAGATGAGAGACACTCTTCACTTTTATAGTACAAAACACACATCAAGGGACCCTGGAACCCTCTCTTGTACAAGTTATCCCAAGTAAGACATTGGTTTTGGACCACTAGCCACATAAAAATATTGCACTTGGGCCAAGAAAATTTGTTCCACACTTGCTTCCACCAAGGAACCTCAAAGTCCCAAAACACCTGCCTAACCAACTCACCATAACCTACTACAATAGAGTACTTACTAGATAAATCAATATTACTCCAAGCCAAGACATCCTGCTCGACCATGGAATTGCATTCACGTGATGCAAGAATTTGAGCCAACTCTTTCCTATCCTCCTCTGACCCTCCTGGTGGCCAATCTGAGGAGTGCTTCCATCTAAGGCTACTAGCCAGTCCAATATTCCGAACAAACTTATAATGCTCAATCGTATTCCAACCTACAATAGTAAAATGATCACGAAGAGATTGGAGGTGAGGGTAAGCAAAAAGAATTGGAGGATGACCATCCTAAGAATCTCACCAAAAAAGAGTCTGAGAACCCGAATGACATACTCAGAAAAGCCCCTTCTTAACCAACTGAGTCCCTGATTTGAGGGTATTCCAAATCATAGATCTCCTTCCTTCTAAAGGGAAACAATAAACATCAAAAGAGTTAGCATCCTTAAGATACTTGTGGGTAAAAATACGGGCCCAAGGCTAATGTTGACTAGTACACCAATGCCAATATAACTTGGCTGCAATAGCTTTCCCAACAACAGAACACAATCCAATACCCCCCTCTTTTTGTGGCCTGCACAATGTATCCCACTTAACAACACTCCACTTAGCCGACTGCAAGTTACCACTCCAAAGAAATTTTCATGAGAGAGCATAAAATTCCCTTAGGAATTACAAAGGAGCTACCTAAACAAAACACCTATAAATAGCGAGAGCCTGAATAACAGACTTCAGAAGAGTCACTCTTGCAGCAGTAGAAAGCCAACGATGAGTCCAATGATTGAATTTACTGTACAACTTATCAAGAAAAAATTGCCAAGAAGACCTGGGCTGCCTACCAACAACAAGAGGTATTCCTAGATAGACAAAGCGAAGAGACCCAATCTAAGACCTCAAAATATTAGCAATCCGCCATTGAATAGATTAAGGAGTATTAAAAAAGAAGATAAAAGACTTGTGCTCATTGAATTTCTAACTTGAAGCAACAAGGTAAATATCTAAAGCCCACCTAAAATAAATAACCTCCTAAAGGTGAGCCCTCCCCATAAGAGAAGTGTTGTCCACAAACTGAAGATGAGAGAGCTACGGTAGCCCATTGCCCCAACACCAACCTTGAATCCTACCTTGGGAAACCCATGACTTAAGAAATCTTCCCAAATCCCCAGCCATAATAATAAATAGATAAGGGGAGAGAGGATCTCCTTGATGAAGGCCCTTGGAAGCCTAAAAAAGCTTAGAAGGTTCCCCATTCATAAGAACAGAAAAAGAGGAACAGGTAACACAACTCATAGTCCAACTAAACCAATCCAGACTAAAACCAAATCCTAAGAGAATTCTCTGCAAAAAACACCACTTAACTCTATCATAAGCCTTGGCCATATCCAACTTGATGAATATAGACTTCTCCTTGGAATTCGCTATAGAGTGAATGACCTGAGAGGCAACCACCACACCATCAATGATCTATCTACCAGCCACAAAACCTCCTTGCTTAGGTTAGAGATTACAAAAGGAAGACATACTTTGAGCCCCTCAACAATCAATTTAGTAATAATTTTGTACACCACATTACAAAGAGCAATAGGTCGAAAGAATTTGAGCTCATCTACACCTTCCTTTTTAGGAATGAGAACTAGAAAAGTAGAGTTCAAGGCATGAAACATCTGCTTACTATGAAGAGATTCCCGGGAAACCTCCAACAAATCCAAACTTATAATATCCCAAAATTATTGAAAAAAATCAATAGGAAAACCATCTAGTGTAGGGGATTTACCTTTATTCATCCTAAAAATAACCTCTTCCAATTCAGGCAAAGAAATCAGGCGGATGAGGAAATCATTCATCTCTTTGGAGATCAGGGAGGGGATACAAGCAAGGATCAAATTCTCCTCATCTTTTACAGGGGGCGAATCCTCAAAAAAAGAGGAGAATAAAACTGTCTAGCCTCACGAGATAAAGCCTGCAAAGAAGAAATACAAATCCCATCCACATTGACCAGAGAGGAGATACAACTTCTATTGTGATGAGCCTGCGCAAAATGATGGAAGAAACAATATTCCTATCCCCTTCTTGAAGCCAATCAATCTGAGCCTTTTGCTTCCAGAAAATCTCCTCCTGAAGCTCCCACTCCACAACTCTCACAACCTGGGATTCCACTTGACCCAAAGCATTCGAGAAACCAAAATCCTGAATTTGGTGAGTAATCACATCAAGGCGTGCCTGGGTATTCCTCTTCATAACCTTAAAATTTCCAAAACTCGCCCTATTCCATCTCTTAAGGTGAAATTTAACATACTAAAGTTTCTTAACAAAGGTGTATATAGTTGTACCATAAGCAAGGCTACCATCACGCCACCACTGGGCCATAATATCATGCAAAGGAGACACTCGAAGCCACATAAGCTGAAACTTAAAGGGAGGATTCTTGGGAGCAGTAAAATGGGTTACTAAAATATTAATTGGCTAATGATCAAAACCCCTCCAATCAAGAATCTCAAAACTAGTAACCAGTCTGCCTCCCACCCAAAAACAAGAAACAAGAAATCTATCCAACCTTTTCGAGATCACTTCCTCTCCACTCCATCTATTATTCCAAGTGAAAACCCCATTAGAAGGCTTAACATCAGTTAAAGCTAACAAATCCACATTCTCCCGAAAAAGATTAGAAGTAGGCCCCAGCTGAGGCAACCCACCTCTTTTCTCCTCCAAGCTCAACACAAAATTAAAATCACCAGCTAAGATCTAATTAAGATATGGGGCACATGATCTAACATATCTAATATGAGCCCAACACCGAATTTTTCCATGAATATCAATTGGGGCATAAACATTAGTATCCAGAATGGTCTCACTTGTTTCCAAAGAAGAGGTAGCCATGGAAATAGTAGAATGACTAAAAATACACCAAAGTGGAGCAATCTTTCATGGACCCCAAAAAAGAGTCAAACCCCCAGAACTCCCATGAGAACCAATGCACTAACACTAACCAAAAAACCAGATACGAGCACACTGAAGCATGAAGTCAACTGAAAGTTTAGTCTCCTAGACACAAAAAATGTCTGGAGAATGGACAACAACTAGATCATGAATAGACTTTTGATGGGAGGTGATATTTAAACCCCTTACATTCCATGAGAGAACAATCATGGGGGAGATGGAGAAAAGTGAGCATCAATGGGTTTAACAGACCCAAATTCCACCAACAAATCTCTAGTACACTTAATCTTCTCAAGATCCTTCTTGCAACCACTTTTAGAAGAGTGCTCAACCAATCCCTTTGTAAACGTGCATTGTTGCACCCCCAAGGCTAGAGAAGACTCCTTGCTCTTTCTAGAAACTAGCCCCTCTGCCAAATCTACCAAAACAATATCATCATCCTGCATATGATCATTCAGAGTTACCAAATGATCCTAAATACCCTGTGATAAATGAGTATCCTGATTGGATCCCTATCCTTGTCCCACAACACAACCCATACCAACAACATCAAAAGTCATATCTGATCAGATTCCTTCCTCCAAGGTTGAAGTGTCCAACACCTCAAACTGATTAAAGTCCTCTTCATTCTTCTTGTCCTTGAACGATCTCTTCTAACCATGACCCTTAGCTCGCTTAACCGACACAACTTGAAAAATTTAAATCTTCAATTTGAATTCAATTACTGACTTATTCTTTCATAATGGTGTTGCCTTCCCTTCTTCCTATTAACTGCACATAGACTTTAATTCCTATAGTGTCTTATTTTTTTAATCTTGGTTGATTGGTCTCCTACTCACTCAACTTCTTGGCGCCTCTTTCCTGGTTGCTCACACCTCTTACCAATCTGGTCTTTTGTGCAACCTACCTCCTCTTTGCTATGTGCCCCTATTATTTTAATCTATATACAATTTATTTGTTTTCATTCAATATCTTTGTTGTCCTGCTGCTCATTCTACCACAACCCCTCTCAATATCTCAGCCCCCCTCCAAACTGCCTACGTGGATGACTCCTACCACACAATTTTGCATTCTCTTTTCCTCACATTTCTTCCAGAATGGTGTCCCTTCACATTTCCTATTGCATTTATGTCCATATTTTTTTTTAAGTTAAAAATTTTAAAACAAATGCCATCTGGAAATGGCATCACCCCTCTTCTACAGGCACTAGTTTTAATCTTAAAAAATGTTTTCTTTTTAAATCTTTGTGCCTTTCCTCTTTATCTTCAACTGGAAAAGACTGTTGGCTATATTCTATTGAATTATATATTATCCTTTAAAACATGTAGAAAATATGTATTCCATGCTTCCCTTCAATGCAATAGGTGGTTCACGAGGACAATTATAATCTTCCCAATTTTTTTGGAGATGTTGTTCTTCAAGATTACATATTTCAATAGTTTGTTTTTGGAGATAACAAAATTGATCCAAAAAATTCATTTGATCTATTTCAACCGCTCACAATCCAAATTAAACTAAACTCTGCAAAATTAAAACCAAAACCAAAACAACAAAATCAAATAGAAATATTTTTGGTTGATGAGGATCGCCATTTTCTCGGGTGCTCCTGCATCAACAATATTTTCAAAGTATAAGATACTGTTCCATGCCATGATAGTCCAAAAATGGTTTGCTTAGCCTTAGTGAATACAAGATGAAAAAGGCCAGTGACAAAGATAATTTGTACATGACAGAGGTTTAATGGAAGATTAAAGGATGTTTGAAGTAGCTACATGTTACAAGTAACTAATATTTGTAATGGTTGAAGATGTGAAGAAAAAGAGATTCTTAATGATTGTCACATGTCATAGAATCTAGTCCTTAAGGATCTCCTACACCCTCTTAGGGATCCTAATCACCTTCAAGGAATGATGGAGAGTAGGGTTGAGGTTATCAACACAATCTCAACTAAACAAACTTTGCAACTTCGAAACCCTAACTTGGTGGTTTTTTCACAAATCCTTCAATTCCCCTAGTAGTACTCCAAACAGGGGTTTTTCATCATAACTTTCAAAGAAGACTTCAAACCTAGAAATTGAACACCATTCAAGATACCCTTTATACCCCTTAGAAACATATAAAATTTGTAGATATGGTTGTTTTGAAACAAAACCCTCCAATTTTGACTGCTACGCTGCAATTAGGCCCAATTAGGCTTGTTTTACAAAGCAACAATGTGATATCCTTTCTCCAAATTACCAAACTTCACTTCATGGCTTCCATCATGTCACATGGGGTCTGTATATATAAATTGTATCAACTGGAACCTGTGGTGGTCAATTTTGTGCATGTTAAATATGTAAAACAAACAACCAAACACAATTCAATAAGACACATTATATCAAAAATAGAATATTTAAAACAATAGAGATTGCAAACTCAGTATCTTGTTATCGATGTCATCCTATCGTCCTCTATCTCCAGTATTTTCTTTGATTCCAGCTGGCTCTCAGATTATATACTAGGATCAATGAACAATCTTCCTAGAGAACGAGATTGAATATGAAATGCATGTAATGCTTAAACTAAGACATGATTATTCTAAAACATGATTGCTAAGATGACAAATTATGATGATGCTATGAATAATAAAACTATAATGATAATGCTAGAATGCTATAATGCTAGAATGCAATTAATCTCTAATTCCTCTTATGTATGTTGTGTAACCCTTGCTTGGATTGGTTGTGCTATTTATAGAGTTTTTCAAAAGCTTATGATTGGCTGATATGATCAATGATTGTGAAAATTCCTGGCAGATCGAACGGTTGAGGATGGATAAGACTGAAGAAAAACAAAAGAAAACATAAAGCAAGATTTCTTTTCTTTTCTGTAAAAGAGGTAAGATAAGATGATGAAGATGATTTGTTAAAAATCATCTTTTTGTGAGATTATGGAAAGATTTTGAAGAAGATAAATAATGAATTATTAAATTCAATTATTTATTTATGGGTGACACAGAGGTTTTTCTTAGAATAGAATATTTACCCCAGATTTTGAAGAATAATGGAAGATTTCATAATTAAATAGAATATTTAATTACGATTCTAAAAAGATATGGAAGATATTCAATTAAATAAAGATATTTAATTAAACTTTTAAGAAATGGTATGTAAATGAAATTAATTAAATAAGATATTTAATTAACTAGAAGAAAGATTTGAAAAGAAATATTTAAATTTAATTAAATCAAAAAGACTTAATTAAATTCAAAAAGTGATAATTAATTAAAATAAATAAAATGTATTTATTTAATTAATCAAGTGGACATTTGAATGTGAAATAATTAAATAAAATTGATTTATTTAATTATGATAGAAGAATAAATTGAATGAACAATATAATTAAATTAATTAAATTTAATCATACGTAGAAGACTTTAGATAAATTAATTAAATAATAAATATTTAATTAAATTCCAGGATTAATTAGATATGACCAATTTTATGCATCTACATTTTGCCCCTCTTTGAAGTGATGTGTGAAACGCATTGCTTCAAATAAAATATTCCTACTTTCAAAATTTGTTGTGTTTGACTTTGCCCCTTTTCTGAAAAATATCCCCTAACCTGATTTTGATATGTTTCTGATTAAAAGATGCTGCTGGTGATGATGCCCCCTCGGGAGGTAAATCACTAATGATTATGAGGTTTTTCATAAAATTTGAAAAATTTGAGTTGATGATGAGATTTTGATGTTGATTTGAATTCAGTGATTTAACTCTAAAAAAAAATGATGTATAAGGATGCCTCAGTGTGAAAATAAAGTCAAAGTTAGATAAAAAGATGAAAAATGTCACAAAACTCACCTTTAGTTGACCTTTAAAAGGTAAAAAAGGAGAAAAGGACAAACCATTTGCACTTTTTGACTTTGAGAATCCTGTAGCTTTGATAGTGACCTGGCAAAATGGAGATTCCGTATCACCGTCATATATTTGAGTGGGTCCACCGATACCAGGGACCAACTGTGTATGGACCACCGGTGAGTCAATCCAACCTCTTTAGCCATCAAATTTTTCAGTTTTGAGTCGATTTTTATTGTTTTTCGCTGATTTTAGATTTTAAAATGTCATTTTAGCACTTTTAGAAAAGTTTTAGCACTTTCGATAGATGTTTGAGCGCTTTCGATGAAAAGATTAGTGCATAGAGGATAGATTTAGCATGTTAAGCATAGAAACCAATTTAGTACATTCGATAAAAAGAGGAGCGCATATAGGATGCCATAGAAAAATTAGGGTTTTAGCGCATCTAGGGAAAACATTAGCGCATATAGGGTTGTTGCGCATTCATGAAATGAAGTGGCGCTTAGGTTTAGAGTTTTAGTGCTTTTAGGGAAATAGCGCATATAGGAAATTATTGAGCGCTTTCAGGGAAAAGAATGACACATCTGAGTTTTAGCGCATCTAGGTTACAAAATAGCACATATGAGTTTTAGCGCATAGAGGCCGCAGATTAGCGCATCTGGTAAAAAAATAGAATGTGTGATTTGATGAAAGTGATGTAAAAATGATGATGTATATTGCTTCCTTGGTCAATAGATAGAGAAATTGTCTTATCATCATGTTGATATGGATAGAAAATCTGATAAATAATTGATAACTTTGTTTCCAAAATAGAAATCAAAGAGTAGATAGCTGATAACTATGTTTACCCTGTACGAAAAACAAAGAGTAGATGATTGATAGGACTA
>VDFB02159409.1:0-22858 GCA_007258455.2 Sequoia sempervirens | reverse complement strand
TATACAAGTTGTAAACATAATATATGTCAGATAATTTGAGTTTCTATAGAAGTGTTGCTCATCTTTATTCCCATTTTACCTACATACCCAACAAGGTACTAGTCTCTACACTTCATCACTCTTGGATCTATCTTTCTTTACATCCTCAAGTAATGAAGCCTTCATTTTGTGGGATTTAGGACTTAATATTATCACTACTTTCAAGTTTGATTTCATTTGTTCACCTCCAATTACCATTGTGAACAAACTGTTGTGAGAAGATAATCACAAATTAAGTCTGCATCATTCAAAGAGGTACACCCACCCAAGTTTAGCAGCACCTAAAGAGTAGAAGGTTGAATTATTTTGACCTTGTTTGTTACCCTGAAGAGTATCAAGAGATTGGTAGCCTCTTGAGGCATCTTTCCTGCATTTTTGAGAGCTAACACATCCAAAAGTCTCAAAAAATTGATACTATGGGATTTTGGAAAATATACTTGAGTGTGACTTTAAATCCTTCAAATTAGTTTTGTTCGTCGTCTAATGGTACAGATTACGATTGAATGAAAATGATACCAAGAGAACTATTATTGAACATGATAATGGATTTACCATGGTTAATACAAGGTCGATCGAGCGAGCTAGAAATGAGTCCTATGTTCTTCCAAGCCAATGTGAGAAGGTATTTTACCTCCGTGAGGTCTAGGTAAACTGCTAATTATCGGTTGTTAGACATTATCCAAGAGGAAGGTTGGTAAAGCATAAATGTGGTGAAGAAGATACCAAAGAACTAGAAGATGATGTAGATGATGATCAAGATCACAGTTAGTTGATGATGTGCCTAAATCTAAGATGTCAAAGAAGAGAACTAGATCAAGATGATGGTGGAGCAATGTCTGCGAAGAGATATTTTGTGGATGATGACATTATCAAAACTGATATCAATAACGATGATGATGATATGACCAACCCTTACAATGTTGAATCTAGATTGGATGATATAGACAAAGAGTTGGATGAAGAAGAAGATCAATGACATTGAAATGTATGATTTATGCGATTATATTATCTATTTGATATTGATTTCTTGATAGAATTATATTTGACTTATGTGTTTAGATAATTAATTCATGATGTTTTTAATTTTTATGCCATTACATAACTAATTCATGTGCTTTTAATGCTGGCAGCTAATTCAAGATGTAGTTACAACCATTGTAGCTCTAGAAATTTCCATATATGATCAAATCCTAATTACTCTACCATTATTTATGATAAGATATTATTTTGATCATATATCTTTGGTTATTTCATTCCCAAAAAATTATATGCCTCATGCTGGACTCTACATAGTATATGAATGGCCACATTGAATTTTTTCAACTTGTGCTTGTATGGAGTGAAACTTGACATGGTTAGCCTAGACACATGCATTGATGATATGGGAGGGTTTCGAGACTCAAACATGAGGTCATGTTATATAAAGGCATCTCGTCCTTCCTAATAATACAAGTTGCCTTATTCTTCATCTCTTTCATATATTGTTCTTAGCATTTCTTTGGTTAATGGTTTCAAAAGATGAGGCTCTCTGAGCCTCACCTTGGATCTATTACACATCAGTTTGTGCATTTTCATTAGCAAAGAATATTTAGATGATCTTTAAAAAGCTCATTGAATATAAAGATGATAATAGGAAGCTAAAAAAATTAGTATATTTTGTTTATGGAACCTAAACCACAAGGTTTGTCACTCTAATGCTAAAACCAAGTCAAATTAACCCCTAACACCTATTGGAAAAGTCAAAACATGCCTTTCTTTCAAATTCACAAGAACGTATAAACTTTTTGAAACCACACATGCATGTTATGAAAGTGTATGGTAATCCTACTTATAGCGGAAGTTCACATGATAAGCTAACCAATGGCACTATATTGGAGGATAAACCCACCTATGGAATTAATTTAAGAGGTAAGGAACACCTATTAGTGGAATTTTGAGTCTTGGATTAATCTAGAGTGCTAAAATTATTTCTAGTGTTCTTCCCTTGGTGTTATATTTATCTCTACAATTTCCCATACTTAACCATTTCATCATCCCTTTTCCCAAGCTATTTGTATCATAATATATACTTGGTCCAATCTCACATTATCCCCTTAGTTAATTATCCATTTCCTCCAAGTTGAATGGAACCTTTTGTACCAATGCATCTATGTTTTCCTACCCTAATGGATCAAGACTTGACATCACCTTAACAATCTTCTTTATGTCATAGCATTTTTCTAAAGTTCCTTTGGCATGCTTTGGATGTGTCAATATTAACTAGATTTAATATATTAATTTTAAAGTCTCTTCACACATTCCATGACAAGAAAATGACTCATTTGCATTAAGGAGTACTTTCCTAAACCATTTTTTCATATTCAACAATCCCTTCTCACACCCACATCATAATTCATATCCATGTTAGTTGTAATGAATGTTTTAAACCAACAATCAATGAATCATATGATAGAAGAAAACTCATTATGCACAAGTATAAGAATCAAAGAGACTAAAAGAATGGATTCACTAGATATGCTCCCCATTACTATAATAGACCAATGTAAAAAAATAAGTCATAACAAGAATAGGACCAAAAAAAATTAGGAAAAGAAACCTTGTAGGCTACATTAATAAGACATTGATTGCAAGCATTTCTTCCATGATGTTTAAATGAAAGAATATCAGATAGCTCAATCTTTAGTCAAGTAGTATTTCAATCACTGATTCTTAGACATCCATCATGATTAAACATCACATATCATAAGCCTTTTTAACAATCACTAGGACTATAGATAATATTCAATCATGTCATAGGAAATAAATCATCAAAAAATATAAAGAAAGAGAAAACCAACTATATAAGCTCAACAAGCCACCATACAAAAATTATATTTTGTAGAAATAAAATAAATTATATGTTGACATAGCATATATATAAACTATATATTTTAAATTTTAGCCCCATACGCGCAGGAGCACAACATAGCATACTGCACCAAGACCCTAACTAGAGAGTTGCATCGAGAACCACTACATCCAACCCCTGAGTGGAGAGTTTTGAGACTTCACTAGATGAGTGTTGCAAGGCCATTGAGTTGAGGAGGAATACTAGGAACCATTTGGCAGGAGGAAAGCCAGAGTGAGAGGTGAGGGCACTCAAAAAGGGAAAATTGACCAAGGGACAATGATTGTAAGTGATTTTTCCCCCACATTTAGAAATCTTTTTGCAAGTATAGTGATTTAGACTCTTATTTTTCCCATCAAGGTGTTGCATGCTATATTCTAGTCAATTTGAGCCAATGTCCCATTGACAAACCCAAGTACTACCTAGTACTAGTGTTTGGATAGTTTGAACAACCAAGCTTTGAGATGTTCAATCAGTTGGGTGGCCTTTTTTTGCCTATGAACTACAGTTTTTGTATCTATCTTAGCATTATTTTCTACTATAAGATTGAAAGGAATTCCCGTCACATAATAGCACATGAAGTTCACTAGGGTTCAAATTTCTAAACTTCGATGAAATAAATTTACATATTGAGGTTCACAAATGATCAAAGGAACTAAAAACAATACATGGTCTGTGAGTACGATAAAAAATTCCTAGTCCCTATCCATAAGAGAATGTATATAAGTACGTGATGTAGAGTTAGAGGAAGGAAACAGACTCACACAATCTCATTTGACAAGTCACAAACAATCTTAAACTTTCCTTCTTTTGACACCACTTATTCAACTATATTTCCTTTCACAAACACTCAAATTTTTCTTTAGAGCTCCAAACCACTACTAGACCTTCAAACACCTTAGTCAACTTCATCTTGATCAAAACAAACAATTACCCAATCTGCCCTTTCATTTTACCATTAACTCTCTTTATGACTGTCCTAAACTTCACAATTTCAACTCAACATAAAGTAATCTGACACAAAATAGTATTTAGACTAATATAGACCGCACAATTTCCATTCTATTTCACTTCAAACAAATGTAAGACATCTCCCATCCTTTATTCTTGACAATTTAACAAAATCATACACTGTGTATTTTATTTTATTCTCCAAAACAGGGCTATTATTAGACAGATTAGTCAAAGCAATGGACTTTTTAACTTCATGCTTACAGAAAACTTTATATCAAATGAGATCAAATTATACCTTGGTAATATCTTAACAAAAATAACCAAGAACTCACACATAATCATCAAAATCCCTTAAAGTTCTTATTGTCACTAGTTCCTTCATACCTTATTTGCAATGCTTGTAGGTCTGCCAACCTATTTGTCAAGGCTTCATTCACATTCCAAGCATCATTACACAAGTCTATCCAAACATTTCAATTCCCTCCTTGCAGATCTAAAACATATTCAAAATGGGTATCAAAACTTTTACAACACAAGCTTCAAATATTGTTGTCTCAAACAGATTTAGGCCTAATTAGGCCTAATTTGCATAAGGGTTTGTTGCTTTACTAACTCCTGACCAAAGTACACTTGTCCAGTGCTTGGGACATGTTTATTTTGACTAGTATATTCTCTTCAAAGCATCAAAGTCCATTTAAAAAATGTTTTCACAAAACCCTAGGGGCTTAATCTTCATAATTACTTTGTTCACAAACTGTACACAGTTTTTCAGTCAAGAAATTTCATTCCCTCGCATCTTATCTTTATGATTTTTCTCTAAATCCACTGAAACATGTCAAAAGAACATTCATAGTAGGATAATCTCACAAGAATCTAGGAGATTCCACTAATTAATAAAGGAGAAACATAATGATTTGTCTTTGCTACCATAACTAAGGGTTTTAGCAGTTTGAAGTAAATCCATAATAACTCACACAAATATTAACTAAAATGCATGAAATTTGATGTAACAAGAAGGTGATTGAGATTATTACCATATCCAACCATTCTACCATGCCTTCAAGGCCATACAATTCCATACAATGCTTGGAAATGCAAGATTTCTTAAGAAAAATGATTAAAAATTAGAGATTTTCCTTCAACTTATTCTTTATTCAACCACCCTTAAAGTTCTAAAAGATACAAGAGCCTTTTTAGAGGAAAAACAACTAAATTTTAGCCTTCTAACTGCCTCTAACCGATCCTAATGACTCTTCATCTCTTCATATTGCCTTTTAGATTAAGTTGACAACTTTTTACATTATTTTCATTTTTGCATTTTTGGACTCAATAAACACCAAATGACCTCAACATTACCTCAAATATATGAAACATGACTCTAATAACATGATTTACAAAGTAGGAACAATAACGTTGAATCAAATTTCAAAACATTGCTTCATAGAGGCCTTCTGCCGCGTCTCACCCAACAAGGAGATGAAAAAGATATGAAAGCCATCTTCAATATTCTCTCACACTCAACTCCTTGTAGCAGCCAAATTTCAGAAACCCAAATAGAAAACTCCCCCACAATTGAAAGTCTTTTTCCAGTTCTGGAACCACTATGCCTGTCGGAAATGTTAAACAAACTGAAATGGTGGAAGTGAATGCTGGACAGGGAGGTAATTCACCAGCTCCTTTTAACGGTGACTTGGTTAAGAAATAAACAACCTAATACTATTTAGGCTTCTTTCTCCGAGAGTTCCCATCTTTTATTTTATTTTAGACCTAAAACCTATAGGTAAAACCTCAGGAGCTTTGAATTCATTAGTTGTGGTGGGGTCCCGCCCATTTAGAAATAGGATCACCGAAAGGATGACACATGCCTATTTC
This sequence comes from Sequoia sempervirens, assembly GCA_007258455.2. Classification (NCBI taxonomy): domain Eukaryota; kingdom Viridiplantae; phylum Streptophyta; class Pinopsida; order Cupressales; family Cupressaceae; genus Sequoia; species Sequoia sempervirens. Next base: position 17,106 of record VDFB02159409.1, on the reverse strand, counting down.
TACAAGGTGGTCCAAAAATTTTCATAGACTAACTAACCAGACACTAGTACTACCTCAGAGGGACTATTGTCTTTGAGGAAGGTGGTCTAAAAAATTTCATAGATAGGTACACAAAGTAATAGCAACCTTCCACCAACTAACCTAATCAACTCCCAAGAAACAAAAGACAATGACTCTCTAGATGTCTCTAAAACCTAAGGCTTCCAAAACACGCGGTTATGGACCACAAAACCATTCCCATGCTTACCAAGTGATTCCTTTGATCATCATAATTTTACAAGGTTTATTGATACATTCACAACTATTGTTACCTCCACATGCATTTGACTAGTAGTGACAACCTTGGTTTTTAATCCTCCAAGCCCATACCTTGGGATCACATCACCATGAAAGAACTTCATCCAACATCCTTATGAGTGTAGGTACCACCAAATAGGTATTTGTTAGATCTATCTTCCTCAAGCGAGGGAAATTCAGGAAGAGAAGAGGAAAGTGATACATGTAGTAGGTCTAAAAGACGGAGATCAACTAGAGGTCAAAAGATTAGAAGAAAATTTTCTAAATGCATGGAATTTTTTCTTGCTAAAGGGGGGTCATGTTCTTATGATGATGAGAGCATAGGGAAACATCGGTGCCCTTGAGGTACATCTACTTAAAACAAAAAAATTCGTAAGGAACTCTCCAATAAACACTCCCATTTTTGTGTCAATCTAGAGGATAAGGACCGCATAACACCATCGTCATTACATCATTTGGGCATATTTTGCATGGATGGCATAAAGGTCTATTACAACAAAGTTACTAAATTGATGGAGTATGTCAGACCCTATTACAGTTACAAAGATTGGATGTAGCTGGTTCGATATACACAAAGTATGCATAGGTATGCATTATCAGCATATTATATACAACTAAAAGATAAGGATCAAAATAAAGGAGTGGGCTATGTACATTGAAGTCCAAAAGCATCAGCAATACTGTAGTTTATAAATAGTACATGACTTGGGTCAACAAATAAGCAAACTCCAATTGCATATTCAAGGCGCGCGAGGGAAACCATGTATTCGTATGTGCGATAAAATCAATAACTACAAGGGAAGAGTTGCTAATTGATTACAATTTGAATTGCATAGATACAGACACAGTTACATGGGGGTCGTACATACTATATACCATTTTACCCAACTTCTAATTAATGACTCCAATATACCATTTTATTATTATGTTTTTTTCGTAAGTCTATTGGTTTCAATTTGGTAATTTTTTTATATTTAATTTTTGTCACAGCGGGACATTGATCATAGGGGGCAGGCTAGCCTAGAGCATAGATCACGATGTATCTTCAGTGCACTTCTACCCAATGATGATGATGACATCGCATAGTCCGCAAACCCTCTGGATATAATAAGGAAGACCCAAAAAAATGCAATGAAGAAATTCTTCAGTTGTTATTCATAGTGCCTCAAAAAAATGAGATAAGAGAAAGGGTTAAAATATTGAGTGAGAGAGCACGAAACTTGTAAGTAAGTTGTCATGAGATCTTTAATTATAACATAAGTTCATTCATGGTTTTATATTTTGTACTCTTTTATGTCATGAACTAAAATATGTGTTGTTTTTATAGGATTTTTTGTGTCCTCGTGATGTTGTTGGCCATGATCAAGGTACTGCAGGTGTCACCCATGGAGTAGGGGTTGGTACAAGTGTCAATCCTGATCTTCCTACGCATACATCACATCATTCAACCCCATCATCCATGCCTATATTGTCGACTAAAATGTCGGCAACACATAGTATGCAAGCATCGGGTAGTGCACCCTCTGGTAGTGAACACATGCTAGAACATGCATTAGGACATGTACCTAGGGATGCAAAGGCCACTAATACCGGTGATGTTTTAGTAACATTTCCTCGATCTTCTTGTATTACTAGTATGGGAACATTCCCAGTCACATTTGTGGTGACCGAGGATTTCGTTCCCATAAAGATAGAGAAGGTCCTAGGTACTTTAAAATGTTTTAATTATTATTATATATAATCCAATTGAAATTTACTTATTGATCACTCTTTTTAGACTAATGATCCCATGATCATTTTGCAAGAAATGGTGTTTTTTATAAACATCTAAATGATATTACATTGGAGATCTTCGGGCCCACCATACGTACATGGTGGAATGCCCAAAATCAAGATTTAAAAGATTCTGCTTATTAACCGTTTAGTTGCGATGTTCGGTAATAACACATTCAATCGAACCAAGGTCCTTAAGAAAATTGGTACCTATCTAAAGTATGTGAGGGACCAATATAGGTCACATTTAGAGAAGAACAAAAAGTATGAGCGTCCCCCCATGATTCTAGAGAGGGAGCAGAAGGACTTGGTGTCAGATGGAAAGGAGAAGGCTGAAAAGAAAAAAGGAAAGACACCACCAGGCCAAGGAAGGTATGTGATACTATCAATAATGTAATTATATACTGATTAATCTTTCTTTTTACATAATCTAATGTATTTCAAACCTTTCATAGGTTGCCCGACACATTGAAGGCAACAAAGGCAAGACTAGAAAAACACAAGCAGCACAAACTTGGCTCTAGGGGTTATATGAAATTAGCCACACAAATTGTAAGTATCAATAAATGAAATATTGCATCCAAATAACAAATTACAAAAAAAATTGGTTTTATCACACCATAGAAGCAAAATTCATGATCTTATGCAAAAATGAAGGGCTCTGAATTCAACAAAGTGCCCACAAAAGAGGACCTAAAGATTGTCTTCAAGCAAGGCTATGGAGCCATGGTTGAATGCCTAAGACTCTTGACTGGGAAAACACAAGCTTCCATTGCATCCGACACACATGTAAATAAACTCAATATAGTTTATTTAAAATTGAATACTTGTGCAATCTATTCAATATTAATTTCCACCATAAAGTAATTATGTGCCTATTTGTTTTAAACAAGCAAGCAATGATAATACTGCACATGACATTGGATTGCAACCTGATGAGGGTGGAGCACAACCTGCAGATGAAGGTCATGGTGTGCATCCCGGTACTGGATGTATTCATGTGCTATACAAAACACAATATGGATTAATACAATTAAACATCTTTAATTACAATTGGTGTATTAATTAATGTAACCTTTCATGTTTCAACTTTAGAGCATGTAGAGCATGATCAAGCTAGACAAGATAAGGAACATGATGTGGCCCATCAAGCAAAGAGGACCACTCTAATGTTCTTTTAAACATATTTAATTGCAATTGGTGTATTAATTAATGTAAACTTTTGTGTTTCAACTCCAAATGATTTAGAGGATGTTTAGCATGTTGAGCATGAGGCTATAAGATAAGATTAGGAACATGATGTGGCCCCATCAAGTAAAGAGCACCACTCCAATGTTCTTTTAATTAATGAAATACTTGTAACAATAATAATAAAACATATCAATTTAACATTTCTTTGTTATTGTAGCAAACGCCCCCTTGCAGCGACCTCCACGTCGTGAGTACATGACTAGGCATACAATAAGATCATGAGCAGAGGGAAGAACAACTAAAGGGGGGACAGATGATTTAGAAAATGATACTCCACTTCTTTTGTAGCTGCAAAAAAAGAAACAAAAAAAAGTGATTGTAATCATATTATGACAACCATAATTTTGATAATATGTTAATAAATGTTAAAAAATGATATTTTTGACAACCATATTTGTTATAATATGTAAAAATTGAAAGAATGAATGTTATATGTTAATGAATGAATGTGAATATGTTAATGAATGAATGTTATATGTTATTAATGGATGAATGAATGATTAATGATATATGATCGGGTATGGGGAATTGAGAGTGATGTGAGTGGGGGGGAGAGGCCAAATGAGCTTCCACCGTCATGTGGTTGGCCCTGTTAAGTAGAGAATATTAAACTATTCTTGAAAAAAAGAGAAGCTCAATAAGGTAATACACTTTTCAATATTTCATTATGCTGCACTTTTAAGCTTATGCAATTTTCATTAGTTCTCTTTGCTTCAATATGTTACCCTTTATACTTATTTTACTTTTTAACACATTTCATATGTTACCCTGGATGACAGCTTTTGTAGGGGAATCTATCCATGGATGGATCCCATGCCTAGGGATATACGAGTTTGGATTAGATAAACTTGGGATGTACTCATGTAGCACAAAAACAAAAGAGAAGAGTCCAGCCATTTCAACAAAAGAATTGGCTTGAGACTAGTATGTGGTTCAAACTAGGTCTAGGTATGAGGGGTCTAGGAGAGAGCCCTGTAACACAGCTGGTATTAAATCATTAAACATACAAATATTGTAATTATGTGGTTAATGCTAAAATCATCCACAATTCACTATGTGATGAGTAGTTAGTGATGATGTCATGCCATTGTTTGGTAGGTTATTGATTCTGTAGTTTCTCCCAATAATCATCTCTAGTTGCTTACATGCCATTTGATCCATATGAGGGGCACCTTTCAATCTGGGTAGCAATTTTATAGATGATTCTCTTATTTAGTGACCAATGGAATAAGTGAGTGGATGGATTTCTCCTAGTAATCGCCTTTCATCTGCTTCATGCACTGATGATAAAATAATCTCATTGGATAGAATTAATACAGTTATGTATTATATGTTGTTGGTTTGGTTTTTGGTTTGGGTTTAACTATTATTTTTATTTGCCCAGGTATCATATGAGAAAGCACACACATATTTTGCTAGAGATCCATCACAAAAGTGACCTTCTCTCTCTCTCTCACACACACACACTTTCTCACTCTCTCACATACACAACTGACCAAAAATAGAATTTATTGTTTGGAAATCATCAGTTGTTGATTTAATTTCTATTTGAACTCAATTGTAATCAGGTGGGCTTCATACATTGTGGAAACAATACTTATTTTGATTTGTGAGCTTGGTGTGTAGTTCAATGATGGCATCAGCATACATGTATGTTGTCTTTACACTAACTTTTTCCTGTAAAATGTTAAGAACATATTTTACTTTATTCCACTATGAGAGAAGAAGGTGACTATTAGATTTTTTCCCAAGGAGATCTTCACATATTTCAAATTTTACCATAAGTCTTCCATTTTTTCATTCACACCTGTCTCAACTATTAAAACCGATTTTATGATTAATCCTTTCAAATTAGTAGAAAATTGTTTACTTTTTGATTGGTTAATGAGAGTTTTTGTAGGGATTCCACAACCTTAAGACACAAATTTGGGTCCCTACTTTCCATGTGTGGGTTTTCAACACTATGCCCATATGCTTTGGGACTTGCATTATTGCAGGGCATGTGAAACGTAACCAACAATTTCTATGGCAGTTTTTGCCCAAGTCTTCATTTTTGGGTCTTCTACCATTGTTCTTATAAGCTATTTACTCACTATATGTATCCAAGACCAATTGTTCACACATTTCAAATTGAAGAGATATAACATATCAGTCAAGCAGTATCTATGTCACCCTAATCATGTTATATGTTTATATTGGCACGATACAATATATCGACACAACATCTAGCAGTTTCACCAATAAAAACATTGTAGGAATGGCCTACGTGAACAAGGAAGCACATTGTACAATATCGGCATAGGCACATTGCATTCATACCAATCAACAAAAGAAATTGGGCTATATATTTTGATTAAAAAGGAGCAAATAGAAAATGTAGCAACACAGGAAATGCATATCAGCATAACTCATGAAAGTTTCCCTGACAAAATACTAATCGGCCATCGGAAGCCTAACAAGAGACAATTCCTATCTCATATACTACTCCGATGAAGATAAAAGGCTTGTATCGGGGAAACATTCTTTTTGTTCTACCGATGGGTTATTCAAGAAAGTAAAAGATAGACTCACTCAAGATTTCGACATGAGGTACATCGATATATTTAATTGGAGGAACACATTGATATCAGAACAACAAAAAACGGACTGGCCGACGACACATCTTACACCAATAACATTTAGTCGGGAAAACATATCTCAAGTTACGCCGACATAGTGGATAAAATAAGGCACCATCGATGAAAGTTGTGTCAATGGAATTCATGATTGGGAGTATCACCATCAGAAGCAATGAATAACTTTGGGCCCAATAGAATGAAGTCTCTCTGATAGGATTACATCAAATAAGCTACACCAATAAAGGACACAAGGAAAGACAAATACTTGTCAGAGTGACTTATATCGAAAGATACATCGACCAAATTATTCATGCAAAGAACAAAACCCATACATATAATCGTGTTAGGGAGGGCAGATGTTTGAATGAATAATTTTTAAAAAAAACTGCAAGGTTTCATTGCAATTTCGATGAACATAGCCTGACGAACCACAAAAATTTGCGACAAGGTTTTTGTACATGCTATGTAGTTTTCGTCATAATGGCAATAATGGTTTGCTCCACCTTATTGGAAAATGGACGAATGTTTGGTTTTTTTTCGATGATTTCAAATGGGTGTTATGCAACGTTTTGTGATTTGTTGTGTCGATAGATGGACGAAGTTATGTTGATTTTGCAATGAACACCGCCAACATTTTATGTGGCGCTAATCGACAATGTTGGGTCATGGTTTCAACGTATAAAAATTGGTCATTAAAGAGATGAAAATCCAGCGATGAAATTTAAATCAGTGTTCGTCAGTAAGTCGACAATATTTTACCGATATGCCATGAAACATTCATCAGAATTTGTAGCCAAATATAGTAGTGATTAATTTTTCATAGGAAGCAGCATAAATAACTCCACCACAAGCTGCCAAAATATGTTGATTTCACACCATATAAGAGATTTGATTATGATTTGAAATATCACATATAACAAGTTGATCACCAAGAAAGAACAATACCAACTATCAAGCATCAAATTATTTAAATAGGTGGCCACCACCAAGATTAGCACAAAACCTACAAGTTGTGGAATAAGCACATGTCTGGACATGAATACCAAAGACACGTTAGCATTCAAACTGCTTTGAAAATTGAATCTCCAACTAGCATATTCAATAAATGTGACTATAGTAGCCAAAAATAAAGCCATTAAATTTCCTAGACATTGGGATTCCATAAGTGGTAACGGTCGCAAAGAGTTCACATTGGAGGGAGGCTCATTTTTTGGTAGGATGACATTCGAAGTCCCTTTGACATGGTGATAGCAATAGATGATAGGAGATAACGTGAGTCTACGTCGATCAAAGGTCTTCATCGAGCTAATAGGTGGATTTTAGTGAGACTTGGTGGTGAGTCCTTTCAATACTCCGATAAGATGTCGATGTGTCATATCAAAGATACCTATCATTTTTTGTAGGACAATAAAGTGAGTCCCTTCGACTTTTTTATAAGCCTTTAATTTGAGAGACAGGCATATTTTGGCAAAACATCAAAGTGAGTCTCTTCGATGACCTGATGGGAACTAGAAAGAACAATACCAACTATTAAGCATCAAAGTGGGTGATCCCACAATAGTGGTTTACAATTTTTGGCCAAACTAGACACTAAAATAATTTTTTTAACTAAATCTTCACTTTTGGGCACCTACAGTGGCTAAACCATGAGGAATTTGAAGATGATGCAAACTAAAGCTTCATGAAATTTTATCTGTAGATTCTAAATATATTTTTTTCAAAAAATTTGGAATCAGATTGCACTTCTTTTTCCATCTCCCATGAAAACTAGTTTTTTTCATAAAACAACATTTTTAAAAAGTGACACACCATATAACGTATAACTTTTTTTCCATGAAGGATAAAATTCTAATTCTTTCGAATTTAGATTTGTAACAACGATATCTAGTGTTTCCACTTGGTTAGATAGTTTTGTATTGAATATTTTTTCTTTAAGCAAGTTTTAAAGTTAAACTAATTACAATTCAGACATAGCATGACTGTTTAACGCGTAACTTTTTTGTCTATATCAAAATTCAATTTATTTTTGTTGGATCAAGGACTTCAATATCTAGTGCACTCATATTTTTCAAAAAAAAAATTGATAATCTCCTATTTTTCCACATGTGCAGAACAGAGAGCTTGATTTTTGGTGAAAAACTTATGTTTAACAAAACTAAAAAAACAAATACATAATAAAACCAAAACATATTAAAATTATATTCGTTGGATAGCTCATTCCAAGGACTACCTGATTCCAGTTGGTTCTGTGAAGTATCCACCATTTTCATTGTCAACCCTAGCTTAAAAGTGCAAAAAAAATTGATCTTTTTTTGTGAACAAAGTCAATAATTAGGGAAAGGGGGGGTTCGCCCAAACTACGGGGGATTCGAGTGAACCACCAAGGGTTTGAGCAAACCAAGGTTCTAACCTTGGTTCATAAAAGGGTTTCCATTTTTTTTTGGTCAATTGGTCCGTACATAGATTAAATGGGTTTGCTTGAACCCTAGTTCGAGTGAACCCTCTTTTCATTCGTTTGAACCCCCAAGATGAAAATTTTTGGCATGGGGTCACTTTTTACAAGTTTTCCTTCCTCATTCGAATCGTAAACCACTTTTGTGGGTTTACCCAAGTATTTAAAGGTCATTTTTTCATCTAACAATTATACCTTAACATAACTAAGAATTTAACAATGTTCAGCAAAACTAACAATGTTTGCAATAATTTCAAGTAAACAAGGATTCTTAAATATTGACATATCTTAACCTAAGTCGCCATCTACATATTTCAATATCAACAAGAAAAGCTTAAATATATGTTTGTGGAAGGATAGTCACAATGTTTCAAAGGAGGTTCTTCCTATCAATTAATTAATCATTAAAAGTTGCATGGAGACGGTGATTTAAAGAGTTCCTATATGCTCACAATAACCTAAATCGCTATGGTGACTAACAATGAAAAATCACATTTACACCTTAAAATTTCAATACAGTATTTCTATGAAATAGGAAAACATGGACAATGGTTGTAGGTTCAAGTCCCAATTTAACAGTTGTGCCTAGAATAAAGAGCCTTTAGGACATAGCCATAGAGTTACAATTCCAGCTCCCCTAACGTTCTCCCAAAGAGGATTGTTTGAAGGGCTGAGGATTCTCTATGTAAATAAATTAAAAAAATTCTCAATATGAACACAAAAAGCTTCTTTATTGGGTCAGCATCAAAAACTGTTTTAAGCTATGATTCAAATAAATTTCTTTATTATTCGACAGTTTTTTATTTTTCCTAATTGGCTGCTCCATTTTTTCCAGGCATTTCATGATTTTCTTGATTAAAATTTGGAAAAATATTCTTCCAGCCAATGAGCGATGAGGTGAGAAAATATTTCCCACAATGTTTAAAGTTTTTTACCTCCCAATTTTTCTATCGTCAAATGCGTAAGGTGAGGGAACAACTAACAATTACTGCTAAAGTTCATTCCTGATTTTGCATGCAGGGCATGTGGAGCTGATAGTTTTTTGACGTGGCAGGGAATATTGATGTTTTCGGGCATGTGGTTGTCATGAGGCTCACATGGAAGCTTCAAAACAAAGAAATGGCATGTGTTAAGATCTTTGCAGAGAGAGAGGGGGATGGTGGGGAATCGATACAACATTGAATTGAACGAAATGGATAGCCATCGACCACAACTTGTGCACCCATTTTCGTGCATGAAGCATACAGATGTAGAGTTTTATGAGAGAGGCACTCAACAGCTCATGGAGTAGTAGCAGAGCAAGACTTGACATTCCCTGGCAAGAAGCCATGCTTAGAGGGAAATTCTATAATGAGCATAGAGAGAAAAGAGAAGCCAAGTTAAGGGAAGAACATGCTACAAAAAGAGGGGAAAAAGAGCTAGCAAAACTTAAGGCAATACAAGAAGTACACGAATTAAAGAAAGTAGAAATCGTAGGAAAAAGTATTGCAAAATCACCCCAAAAGAAAAATTCTTCATCCCAAGCTCAACCTCGATCCCAAAAATTGCAGTCTCCTTCCAATACAAGGCTCTTGAAGAACAAGAAAGAGCAGGTACGCTAGCTAGAACTGCAGATTTTACATCTATACATATTTTATCTTATATTTCTCCAAAGAGGGTTCTTCAAAGAGACTCGAAAAGTTGGAGTCAAAAAACTATACACAATTGTATGGAGACATGATATATTGTGTATACCTATGAAAATCTCAAAGTCTTTAATTAAACCTACTCAAGGCTATATGTGAAGATGAGACTCTTGGGTTTTTACCATCAGTAGCTCTGTGAGGAATCTCCTGCTCAATTCTAGGTCTAAGTTGGAGAATCTTGCCAACAACCAAGCTTGAGCTAATGCTTACCAATTTGTATAGGGAAAGAGGATTACAATAGGCTAAGGCCTTTAAATTCCAAAGGTGCAGATGTCTTCCTATTGGATTTCTCCCTGATCAGCAAGGCCAGTTACAAAAACATTTCCAAAAAGGTATTGCACCATAGGGCTTGTGTTATATGTGTTTGTAGATGCAGATTCTTTTGTATTTACATTTTTTTTATAATAAATATGCCTATTTCTAGCCTGTATTTTTAATTTTATCAATATTGACAAAGTTGTTCTCATGGCAATGGATTCTAGAATTGAGACACTATGCACTATCTGTATCATGTTGGCGAGGACTAAATTAGGTGGGATGGGCTTATGCTTCCCTGTTTTCTATCTTGACTCAGATTCTTTTCTTTTTCATTGCTATTTTTTTTCCTCTTTTTATCTTAAAGAACTTGTGTTTTGAACAATTATAGATTTATGAGAAGGAAAACAGTTTTTTTCCCATCATCCTGGAGCAACCCCTATATCGACAGCTCAGGTGGCTTCTTGCTTCTAAGAATATATAAGTGCATAAACATGCCTCATATAATTTTTTAATGTATTAAGATGATCATTAAGTACTAGAGAATTGATCTTAAGAATTTTTTGTTTTCAGCAGCAATGCCTAATGAAACCATCCAAAAGTAAGCTTCTCGTAGTACTGTGGCCACAGTTTCCTATTCTATGATATAAATCAAATTTCACAAATTGGACAGTTGTTAGCACTTTTATGTTTTACATGTTAAAACTTGTTATCAAATCTATGCTTTAGTATCTTGATTATTATGTTATATTCTCTTTTTTGAGTGAGAATTCTTTAATGGGTTAATGTGATGATCTTGGGTATTGTTGTAGTGAGTCCAACTTGTTTTGGAATAAACTTCTTATAGGCCTTTGAACTCTTGTGGCTTTTGACATTTTTAGGAGATCAAGAGCCTCTTGATTATTTTTTGCATAGGTTATCCATGGGACTATCAGGTCAAATGCGATACATTCTAATATGTTTTGATCTTTGATTCTTTTGTGAAACTACTGAAATTCATCATTTTCTAATTGGAGCCAAGCTTCACCATATAACCACATATTTCCATATTTAAATGCACTTGCAACTTCTAATTGGTTTTCTATCTTTTCAGGATGAAGATTTGAAGAAGCAAATTAGGGATGCTACATATATTGAATGCAGCTCTAAAACACAGTAGGTATGTTGATAGAAAGGAATTTTACAGGTATTTCAATTTATAGAAACGATTCAGAGTATGAGAATTGAATATTGCATAGAAACTTAATGTCATCAGAGTTTTGACATATAGAAATAAGCCTGTGATTTTTCCTTTTTCTCTTCTATAGCATTCCTCACATGTATGGAAAGTTGAACTTCCAGTTCAATTTAATTGGAGAAGGTCCACATTACTGCTTAGCAATTCTTCTTTATAGGAAAGTCAATTGTCAGGCAAGGTTCTCTTTCAACATTGGGAAGGGCCAAGTTACTATTACATAATTTTGATCCTCTGACATGATGTGGTAGTGGTAGCTTACAGCTTCATGTAGATGAACATCATTACTATGGCTATTAGTAGACGTTTTGATTTTACATTCTTCTAAGTATGGCCTGATAAGTATCAAAAGTTGAGCCCCCCATGTGATGTTGGTTTTGCAAGTCCTGGTGCTCCTCCTGACTACACCAACGTACATAGACTGAGTCATTAATAGTACATTTATTGGAAAAAAAATTACTATCAATTTTTACCCAACATTTTTCTTAAAGCTTGGGATCTTTGGCTGACTGTTAGTGTGCTCTAGTCTATAATCTTGTTTTCCCTAGTGCAATTGAACATCTATCTTTTCTTTTTACCATCCACACCACTTAAAGTCTTGGGATTACTCACTGCCACTGTACACTGCTCGGATTTTGACTTTTTGTAGGCATCTAGGTCAAGACTTTTAGCATTCTCTAAGTTCTTCAGAAGTCTCTGGAAACAATTTGAACTGTTCCTTTTTGTTTCAGAATGTGATGGCTCTTTTTGATGTTGCAATCAAAGTGGTTCTTCAACCACCCAAGCAAAAGAAGTACAGAAAGAAGCAAGGACATGTTTTATTCTATAAGGAATTGATATCTTAGATTGCATTTCCCTATTGCCTATCTAGCTCAAACCAAATCTTCAACATCTAAGCATGTTTCTAAGAATCATGATAATAGGCATCTAAAAAAATTTGAAACTCTTAATTAGCTTTGGTAGATAAAATTTCCAGTAGCTTTTTACCAGTCAGGAATTAAGGATAAAGCTTCAATAAAAAAGATTTTTGCATCTTGGCTTGTTGTGTGGAATGCAATTGACATTTTTTTTATCAATATCTTCCAACCTTCCTCATTCTGAGTCTATCTTAATATATCCCTACTTTTATGCCTACACAGTTTTTAGACAAATATCAAGTGTTCTATTCTAATCTTTAGCTTATCCCATCATTGAGATTCTATTTGTTCTCTGATATTGTTTTCTTTTCCAACTGCTTGTCTAAATAGTTCCATTTACATTCATGTTTTCATCGTTTCAACATTCAATTATGATGAAACATTTAAGTTGTTTTTTCCATGCAACTAGTTAATATCCATGTCTTCAGCATTAGTAACATCGAATAATTGTGATTATCCCAAGGATAAACATTCAATCTTTGTTTGTATTGTGGGCATTGATATAAAGGTCAAGTTACAGGATATACGGTTACTATACAACCTACTTTTACAAGAGCTCTTCAACCAAGTTGAAATGATTTTTTCCAAGGTTAGTTATTCAAGTTAGAAGTTTGGTAGCAATGATGGTAATCGTTGTCGATGCCCTAAAGGGCCTGATCATATAATTCTATGATTGCGCTGTTCTATTAGAATTTTATCATTATTAAAATTTGATTATGGGGTCAGTGAAATTGCAACCGCAAGGCTTGTATGTATATTTAGATGTTGTGTTCTTCCATCCTAGTCCTTTCGATGCTTGATTCCAAGGAAACACAATCTGGAAACTTTGCAATTTATTTGAATTGTGAAGTCGCTATTATAGATGGCTCTACCATGCCTTTTACCAACAGGAAAATCTAAATCAGATAACCATTCAAACATCAGAAGAGTGGTATATTCATTGTCTGCATTACTTGAGGTAATATTGGTTGTTTTGTACTTTTCCTTAAATTTAAATTTTAGTCTTGATATCCATACATCTTTGCTTGGAGCATAAGTCAATAAATGAAATCATAAATTTAACTAGCTATATTTTTTATGATAAGGTTGTTTCTTTAGAATTTTTGGCATTCAAATATTACTCTATTTTGCAAATTCATAACACTTATAATAGAGGAACTTTTCTTTTCTTAATCTTAGGGAAATTACAATGTTTATGTTGGTTTTTCTTTCCATTACACTTTCTTCAAGTTTATAGCCATAGTATCTATTTTTTAACATTATTTATATAGTATTTTGCAAATCCTACCACAGTATTACTTTATTCTTCTTTTATGAAGATATTTTTGGTCCATTTTCTTCTGAATTGAAGGAATGTGCAGCCATTCTCTTCCATTACTTCTTTTATGAACATATTTTTGGTCCATTTTCATCTGAATTGAAGGAATGTGTAGCCATTCTCTACCGTTCTCTTTTGTATCATTTAGAGGCATTGTTTGTTCATTTTCTTCTTTCAATGTTTGAAGACAGACTATTGGACACCTTTCTTGATAAAATATTCAATCTTAGTATAGGGAATGCAAGTAGTACCAGGATTAGTCTTCCTATAGCTGTTCTTTTGCTTGATTCATTGGCTTTGATTAAAGCTCCAAAGATTTTCCAAGGACATGTTTTGGTTTTGGTATGAATATGAATTCTAACTTCCATTTTTCTTCAAATGTTTGATTTGGTTTTAAAATTCACCATAATTATGTCCTTACCATTCATGTTTCTAATTGTAGGTCCACTACCAACAAGCCAAATGAAAATTGAGCTATGGCTCCAACTAATCTTGCCTCCTTATGCTTGATTTGAAATAAGATGTTCAAGGGTTCTAAAAATATTTGGTATGGTGTAAGCACAATTTGGGAGCTCTATTCATGGACAACTGATATAACAATCAAGAATTCTATTATTGGTGGTCTGAGCATTCTGTACATATGGGTCAAGTTCACTACAATTTAACTCGAGGATCGGCCATAGACCTAAATGAAGCTTCTAGATTCAATCATTCCAACTCAGAATTAGAGCATGTGGAGCTACATAGGGTTAAACTTAACCCAAGTAGCCTTTGAGAGCAGAGCAACATTCAGTCAGGTCTGAGATTTAACCACATTAAGATTGGGCCAGTAATCATTATTTGTTCTTTGTAAAATATGTAACGTCATCTTATATTAATGTAGTCAAGTTTTGTCATTTTGGAAAATCTATTAGCTATGTTACTTTTTGTCATTTGGTTCTTCTGGTATGCTTCTAATATTTTGAAGCACATGAGTTTTTATTATTTGAGTTTTTTGAGAAAGTGATATAATTTGTCTCATGAACTTATGACAATAAAACAAAGGGACCTGTATGTGACTGGTTTGTATTTATCAAGAGAAAAAGACCATTGAGCTTCATCATGGCATTTTAACAGAGAAAGCATTAGATCCTACCATTATTTTATATCTATAAGAATGAACGACCAATTTGTTGAATTTATGAATTATAGGCTTCGGCATGTCCATTGCTGGAAATTTGGATGCTTGGAGGCTCTATTAAAGGTCTTGGTCTTCTCTGTTGAGAGAATTTTTCTGAAGAAAGAGTACAAACAGTTGTATCAGCTCCAGTCAATGCAACCAAACATATTTTTGAGTTTTGTGTCCTTGAAACCACATTTTTCTTGAGCAATGTTATTCAATAAGGCATACATATAGCTTTTGTTGTGTAATTTTACATGATATGCTTCTTCTGTTCTATTGATGGATATGCATTTATAGAAAATTGAAAGATCTATGGAAAAGTTTATGAATATTTCTCATATCATGATATAGAATATAATTATTTTATGAACTCAACCAACCTATTATAAAGGGAGCCTAAACAATAAGGTGAAAGCACTGAAGCAATTTCATAATAATGATAACCACAATAATTTCATTTTAATAAAATGATTCCAAATTATTAAGGATATTCATTTACTTTCTTGTATATTTAGAGAGAAAATGATATCTAAACTTTGAGAATTGAATATCCCCATCTGTCTTGATGCTTCATATCAACCATTTAATTGTGTTGCCCCTAAAAATGACTAGGCAATAGAACTGGTATTTTTACAATTAGGATTATTGACTTTTTCCTTAGAACTGGTGAGATTATGTTTTTGCACATAGATTCTCTTCTTTCATGCCCTATTTATGGTTTGGTAAATTTTTCATCTATTTAGATTCATCAATCCTAACATGAGAGGACAGAGATATTCTTAAATAAGGTGGTTGGTGTGGGCCCATTCCTTTCACCGACCATTTTTGTTTACATAGTAGTTTTCATTAATTATTTGAAATTCAAACTGTTCCCACTTGAAAGTACAGTGGATACTCATAGCATTGTTAACTTTACTCTAGTAGATTTTCCTATTTGGTCTGAATTGTTGCTTCTCTGGATATGTGTTATGAACATTTCAAATGAGTTCTATACAAACACAAAAACATTGTTGGAACCACATACAACCCTCATTTGAAAGCGCCTACACAATTGAAATGTGTCATACAAAAGCCTTACTAGATATAGTTAATCTGAGAATTTATTTTGTTATGATTTAGCAAAGAAAAAGTTTTTACAGGGATTTATATTTACCCAAAGTTTCAGGACTTGAGTCTTTTTATTGTTTTATTTTGTTTGAACTTTCTGATGGATCAATCTAATCATTAATGTTGGGAAAATGTAATGATAGGACATCCTGCTCAGATGTAAACAAAAAATATAAAGAAACTGACAACACCAAGCTAGACATATTGGAAGCTCTCTGACGTTCACAAACATGGGCTAGAGAGGCGGAGAAAATAGTTGAACTTGTCATTTTGGAGAATGAAAATTTTTTATCATTGCTTATCAGGGAAGCTTCACATATAAACTTCTATAAACAATGGCTGGAAATACTACATATTGAGAATTCAAAGCTCAGATGGCAACTCAAAATCCTATAGTCAAAAGATCAAGGTAGTCTAGCTTGTAATTCTTTTGAAGCTAGGTAAATCACGAGAGTAGACAATGCAAGAAGATAAAGAAATCAAATCCAAAGAGGAATGGTTCATTGGCTTTTGAAGTGGCTCTTGGTTTAAGCCTTTCTAGTGTTGGCCTTATTCTGGGATGGAGCATGGGATGGATTTTTCCCAGTTTATGACTTCTTCTAGTATGCTTGCACTTGTTACAGATTGCAATTTGTGTGAAATTTTCAAAGCGATCAAATTGCATCATTTTCATATATGATCATCTTTGTGATGCAAAGTGTTTTCTATTCTTCACAGTAGTTTTGTTGGGGCTAATTTTAGTTACATATTTGTTTGATTGGTTTAGAAATTTGTTGGGGCTAATTTTAGTTACATATTTGTTTGATTGTTTTAGAAATCTCTTGTGCATTCTAGACAAACAGTGAATACTATATTGTCACACTATATGCCATGAATTCTTTTGGCAACTCATGTGTATGTATTGTATATATTTATTCATTGTGTATAGATTGTTTAGCTACTACTTATGTTCAATAGCTTAATGGCATAAACAATTTTCTTTGCTAACAACATGAATAGAATCTCTTATGCATCCCTTGCTCTTCTTTGCAAAGGCG
>VDFB02159408.1:0-13265 GCA_007258455.2 Sequoia sempervirens | reverse complement strand
TATTGGTCGTAATTACTATTTTGAAAACCCCTCATGTATGTCAAGCATAAGTAGACTAGAAATTATCATTTTATACTAATTCTTTTTTTAAATTGAAAAGAATTGTTTGAATATTGTTGACATATATATATATATATATATATATATTTTAAAAGTGAAAAATAAAAAATTATTAAAAAATAAAGAAAAAACCTATTATTTAGGATTTATGGACCAATTTCATCAAAAACTATTTAAAAATGGAAAAATTAATCCAATTATAAAAATATACATATTTGAAATCTACACAATCTCATCTATAATGGGTTTTAATTTCACAAAATAATTTTGAGAAAAAGCCTATCAACCATATTGACATAGTCATTTTTTTCTCTTGACATTGCACTTTCTTTAGGTCCAAGGCTAAGGGTTGGGTTACCATTTCTTTTTTGAGCCTAAATCCAATTTAAAAACATGGATTGTGATTTTCAAACCTTTTGGAATGAGTACCCACTTTAAAATGGTTACCTATTCTAGAAAATGAATAGGTACCTATTTTAAAGCTAAAAAATGACACTTCTACTAAAAGTGGACTCAACTTCTTGCAATTACCTAGCAGTATAACCACTTTTGACTAATTTCCAAACACCAAACCCTAGATATTTCAAGTGTCCTATTCTTAATTTCCATTAGGAGTAATTAGTCCCATCAAGCCTAGGACCTTTCTATGAACCATCATGTGCCATCTCAAATCTTTGACTCGAGTTTTTAAGCTTCTATAGAGGAACTTGGATCTGATACCAATTGTTGAACACTTTCAAAGACTAAGAGGGGGGTGAATCATTCTACACAAAACTTAACCCCTTCCAAAACTTAAAAAATTTAGTACAATTCAAACTCCTTTAGCAGATAAAGATGGAACCTTAAGTAGAACAAAATATAGTAGTTTGAACCTTTATCAACTCCAATAAACTTTACCAATGAAAGATATAGCAATAATCAAATCAACAAAAAAGAGAAGGAAATAGAGAGCACACACATACACAAGGATAACACCAAATTTATGTGGAAAACCCAATGAGGTAAAAACCATGGTGAGAGTTAACTTTCAATATATGCTCACTACCAAAAAGACTTGTACGAAGGCTCATTGCCTTAAAGAAAGATACAAAGGACTTTTTGAACTGAATACAACACAACTTGAGGAGAAAGATACAAGGACCTGATGAAACTGAGTATCTCAAAGAAGGATACAATATGATTTAGAGAGAATCACAATGATTGCCAACACACCACTCTGTTTACTGAGGTGTTACAACACAACTAATCTTTCCTTTCACAATATTTAGCGCTATCTCTACTGGATATTTAATACAATTTTCACACACACTTATTCACACTTGTACACTTATCCATATATTTGCATCCAAAATGATCTTGCATTTATATCCACCACAACACTTCATTTCTTTAATTAGGTTGGCCAAGAAGAGAATAAACAATGAATTCAACTATTCAACCACCAAAATCATTAAGTGGTCCTATCCCAAAAATAGGGAGGATCAATAAAAATATTATTACTTCTTCCAATGTGATCCAAAATAATTTACACGCTGACCCACATCAACCTAAGTCAACAAGGAAACATGCAGATGAAACATTGAAGTGCATAATGAGTTAGCTCAAAAACTTGCTTCTAGTTTTATTTACTTGATGTAGTCCCAAATAAGATATAGATCAAGGCCCAAATATATCATGACACATCTTCCATTTCTAGAACATCCCCCCAAGCACATGACCCAAACAAAGGAACAAGCCCTATCAGCCAAATATCTACAAAAGACCAAGAAAGCCAACTCAAGATACAATGTGGCACCAAAGCGACCAATTAGCAATGCACATATCACATGGGGATGTTACTTGAAAATCCAACATCACTTCCATACACTTATTTCATATTTCCATGCCATCTGCAACCACCATAGATCAAATAGGTACAAGATATTGTATTCCAAAATCACAAAATTCTTAATCATGAGACATATCAGCTTGCAAACCACTTCAGCATATGATATTAGAACTGAGAAACTACACAAATTTTGAAAGCACATTCACCAATCCGTAAGAGAAGAGACATCAATGCAAAGAAATGTAGAGCATTTCCTAGACCAAATTGGATAACCAACAACATTTCCAACCATCTATAATTCATAGAGATATCCTCAATAACATAGGTGACCTAAAAATATAGGAGTGCAACATCTATAGAACATTGAAATTGAATACCAAACAACAAGACAAAAGAATAAATGGTAGAGGAATGCAAAGCATTCTCTTGGACATGTCCTTCACTATAACTTCCTAAACCAGAAACACTTAAGAAACTTGTAAAGGCCAAAACTTCCTTTCAACAACACATGTACTTCAACAAGAAAATTAGAAGAGAGTATAAGACATATTGTAGGCCTTCCATAATATCTCTCCATTATCAACCATGCTTCTAACCCTCATCTTAATATATCATTATGAAATCAACTCTGATAGCAATAATCTAGTGCATTATATGAACATCAACAATACTTCTTTGATATGGCATGACATCCAACCATGAACTTCATCACCAATGTTAGCCCAAGTTGAATATAAAAGTGATAACCACTTCCAAGGACTAAACACCTTCCAATAATCAAGGTTGACACAAATGATAATCACATATAGAAATCTTTGACATGAGAGACAATCAACAAATAATGTTGACACCAAAGATAGCAACTGCCATCAATCTCCTTAGTGTTGACATGGATGAAAACCATTAGTGTTGGCATTAATGATAACGATTGCCAACAAAACCATCAGTATTGACATCAATGACAATAACTGCCAACATAGCCTTGAGATTAAAATATTTGATGGTACTATAAGGATATTAAAAATGGTAAGACATGCACCTAAACTAAAAAATGATTTAATTTCCTTGAAAATTTTGGATTTTAGAGGTTATAAATTTACATTTCAAGGTGAAACACTAAAAGTGTCTAAGGGAATTTTGGTGGCCATGAAAGCTACAAAGATTGTGAACCTTTACAATCTAGAAGCAATTACTACAATAATGAATCCATGGTGGTATTTGAGGAAGCAAATGAATATACTCATTTTATGACATCATTGAGTAGACCATATGAGCAAGAAAGGGCTAAAGGTATTTATAAACTATAAGTTACTTATAGATTTAAAATATTTGAATTTGAATTTTAAAAGCATTGTGTCATTGGGAAGTAGTGTAGAATTTTTTTAAGATAGGTAGTCATTTAACAAAGAGTATTCTAGATTATATTCTTTCAAATGTTTGAGGACCATCCTGTACAATTTCCTTTTGAGGATCATCATATTTTATGATATTTATAGATGATTTCTCTAGAAAGGTGTAGGTAGATATATTCTTAAAAGTAAAGTTGATATTTTTAGTGTATCTAAGAAATTTATATTTTTGATTGAAAAGAGTAAGTTGGTAGTTCAATCAACTATTTAAGAATAGATAATGGGGGTTGTTGATGGTGTTTTCTACACAACTCAAAAAGAATAATATATTCTATCAGCAAGACTCAAGAGATAACCCCAAGGTCTCTAATGTCAGGTCTTGACAAATGCATAAACAACTCAGTGATAAATGTGAAAATGTTGGTAATCGTAAGGGGCCTTAAAAATGAACAATGCTAGAAGTACACTTTCATCAGATGCAACAATATGGTGATGCTTTTGATCCTAATACTAACCCAGATTCAAAGAAACTATATCAAAAGGAGATAAGGGTTCAAGAGAGATTTTTATTCTAATTAACTCCTAATATCAATCACAACAATGATGAAAGTTACAAATGGATAGATCCCCAATAAAACCAATCTTTGCTTGGTCAAGGACAAGCCTGCAACCCCACATAAACCATGCAATCTTCTAAGGGAACTGAAGGTTTTCATACTATGAACATTCATCTGCATACCCAATAACTAGCGCAATGTAAACAAGCATTCATAGTTGAACTAAGCACAAAATGAGGCTCATACTAACTTTACACAACAATCTACATTCAAAAAATTGCCAAAAGTATGGGCTAGAGATTGATCAAACATCATTCACATTTCACCATCATTGCAAAAGAACTGAAATCTAACATCTAACATTGAGAATCAAGAACAAGAAACCATAAACTGTTGAAGTTGAACACAAAGTTTTCCAAATCAATGTAATCCATTTGCATTAACTCCTCTAGCAATTACATAATAGTTTCCAGCTCTCTCTCCTCTCCTATAGCTAATTTCTGAAATTTACTTGCCAATTCTAGCCTTCTAACCCCTAAAATATAACCCTTTACAAATGAGAAGGCACTGGCATTTTATAGATTTTACATTATAACTTCAATGGCTAGGATTAAACAATCCAATGGCATAAATTACACTTCTAGAAGCATCCAGTAGTTACATTAGGGTTTTGGCATCCAGATACAACATCATCCAATTGCATAAAAGTAGTTACATCATGGAACAATGAGAAAACAATATTCTTCCAACTTGATTTTGATAACAATCATCATTGGACAAAACAAACATCACATGGTGCAAATATCTTCCAAAAATCCCTTCCAACTACATACAATTTGGGCACGGATTCTTATGTAGGCCCCACATTTAATATTTGAGTTGAACTTTTCTAGATTTCCTTCTTGGCACGAATCCATATGCAAGTACCCCTTTTGATTTCTTTAATCCTAAAAAATAGATACCATCATTAGTAGCTCATGTTAATAAAAATCCCATCTAGAAGAAAATATCAAATTAAACCTTGAATAAACTTTTTGGCCTTTTAAAACTTTTCTATTTTTCAAAATTATTTTCAAAATTTTTTCCATTTGAAGGAATTTTCATTTTAGGAACATTTAAATTTCAAGAAAAAAACTTGATTTTGGAAATTTTTAGATTTGAGAAAAAATTGCATTCGGGAAAAATTCCCATTTTGGAAGGTGCAGTTTTGAGGGAGCTTGGATTTTTCAAAATGGAAATTTTGGGAATTTTGATATGTAAGTAGTTCGGGAAATCACAGGGTAGCTTGGATTTTCCCATGTTTAATCCTCATGGAAAATCTGAGGTACTTAGAATTCTCCCATGTTTAATCCTCATGGAAAATCTGAGGTACCTAGAATTTTCCCATGTTTGATCCTCATGGAAAATCTGAGGTAGCTTGTATTTTCCAAAATCCAAGCCAAGTCAAAATTCCCTAAACTTCATAACTTTTTCTCTAGAAGGAATTTTTGAAAGGTTCAAAAAGCAACCCAACCTAATTTTTTGTCCTCTATGCACAAGTGCAAATTTTTTTTACAAATGATGTCCAAAGTTCACCTCAAAATTGGTTTTAGGGGAATCTAAGGTAGCTTGGATTTTCCCAGGTTTATTTCTCATGGAAAATCCGAGGTAGCTTGGATTTTCGAGAATCCAAGCTCGGTCAAAATTCCCTAAACTTCATAATTTTTTCCTACAGAGAGAATTTTTGAAAGGGGTTCAAGGAACCTGGCCTGGTTTGTAGTCCTCCTATCCCGTGGGTGGAAGATGTGGGCGGCCTCAAAGTTCACCTCAAAGAGTGGTGGTTTTAGGGAGTCAGGGGTAGCTGGATTTTCCCAGTTGGAGGACATTGGACAGAACATTAGAAATTTTTAGAAAAGTTCAAGAAATCCAGCCTAATTTTCATCACTCTATCATGGAATTGCAAAACTTTTTCTGAGCCTAACATTGAAAATTCACTTCAAAATCCCCATTTCCAAAATCCATGATAGGTGGATTTCTCCCAAACCCTTAAGATGCCACAAAATATTGCCTTCATCAAATCAAGTATGGAACAAATCTCAAAATAACCTCCTAGGAAGAGCAAAACTGGAAATTTGACCAAGCCAAGATGTACAGGAGCAAAAGAAAAAAGAGGGTCCCTGCCTGTGGTGGGGCATGTGTGCGAAAATTGCACAATAGGGGTGAGTTCACATATTTGGAATTTGAAAATCATTACAAGAAATCTAGGATCAAAGGGCCTAACATAATAGTTTACACTCCTCAAAAAAATGGTGTTGTTGAATGCATGAACATGACTCTTTTAAAGAGAGAAAGGAGCATTACCAATAATACTAAGTTGTAACAAGATTTGTGGGAAAAAGAAGTCTCTACAACTTGATACCTAATAACTCAGTCACCATGAATTACAATAAATTGTAAGATTCCTAAGATGGTATGAATAGATCATTCTTATTTTTTATTCAAATTTATTTTTTGTTTATGATGCATATGCAATTATTTCTAAATATTGGTGTTCTAAGTTGGATCAGAGATCAAAGAAGTGTATTTTTGTTGATTATAGTGAGTTAAGGGATACAAATTGACCATAAAATTATCATTAGTAGAGATGTAGTATTTTATGAATCTCATCTTATAAAATAAAAAAATAATAGAAGTTGAAATTAAGCAAGAACAACTACCATAATATCAACAAAATTAGTTGGAAACTCATTCATCCACAAAAATAGGGAGTAGGAAGAAGATTTTGAAGAAGAAGATGACAATGTAAAAAATAAAAAAGAAAATGTTGAAATGTCATAACCAACTCTAAGGAGATCAACACAAGTCATAAATCCTCCTAAGAGGTAAGAATATTATATATTTCATATATTCCTTGGACTTCTAATGATGGGGAACCTAGTTGATATCAAGAAGAGTTGAATGATATTGAAAATGCTAAATGAAAAATAACAATAAAAGAAGAAATAGATTCCTTGGAGAAGAATAAAATATAGGACCTGATAGAAGTTCCAAAAGACAAGAAAGTTGTTAGTTGCAAATGGGTCTAGAAACTGAAGAAGAGTGTTGATGATAAAGTTGAAAGGTACATAGAAAGATTGGTAGCAAAAGGGTATTATCAAAAGGAAGGTATTTATTTCCATGAAATTAATTCACTAGTTGTTTAGCTTGTTTCTATTCATGCAGTATTAGCACTAATTTCTTTACATGATCTTGAGTTAGCAAAACTAGATGTTGAAACATAATTTTTACATGGATATTTGGATGAGGGGATATATATATATATATATATATATATATATATATATATATATATAGGAAAAACTAGAAGGGTTTATTGAAGATCACAAAAGCATATTGTTTTACAAAATTAAGAAGTCATTAGATAGTCTAAAGCACTTTCCCAACCAATGATATAACAACTTTGATTTTGTCATGGTGATCCAAAAATTTACAAGGAGTGAGTATGACCATTCTGTTTAAAAGTTTGAAAAAGGTTTTATTTGTTATCTTGGTTTACATGTTGGAAATATGCTTGTAGCGAGAAAAATTATGGTGGAGATATGTATTTTAAAGGATCAGTTGGTTGGGATGTTTGATATGTAGTGTGATATGATGTTGTTCACCATTGCATAAAATGTTATATTATATGTTATAATTAAATAATTATTTAGTTTTGATCCACCTAGGTGGTGTGGTTAATTACACTAGATAGTTTGGGAACCACTTTATGTTGTATTGTAAAATTGTATTATTATTTAATATGTGAGAGACATGGGATAATAATTTAATATTGGGGAAAAATATTAAATAAAGTGAGAACTTAGTACCCAATATTAAATAAGGGGTTAGTGGTTTTGTGGCACATGTTTTTATCTTACCACTTGGTTGTATTTGTGTGAGCTTGTATCTATAAAAGAAAGCACATGTTTAGTGGTTAAGGTTAGTTGGGTGAGTGAGTTGTCATTATTGAGTATTTCAGAGGAGTGCATATGTGAAACATGACATGGGATGTGTGGATTCATGCTTGGAAATAAGAGGATGAATTAGAGAGGCTTGATGCTTTAGAGGTATTCATTGTAACTCTTGTATTCTTTATTGTTGAATAATAAGATGGAGTATGGATGCTTTCGGAGGCTAGGGTTTTTCTTAGGTATATCTTGTGTTATCTTGTGGCTTGTCTATTAGATCTATGCATTATGGTTACTTGTATGCATGTTTATCTCTCTTGGGGTTATATAGGAAATGGATTAAGATTTTGAGTTATGCTACATTATTTCCTAACAATATAAACATTCTAGGAGTAGAAAACACATTTTGGGCATGGAAATATGTTGCATGTATGAAGGTGTTGTCATTGATGAAAATTATGTAGTGCTTGAAAATAGATTGGTTCTTTGATTAATTGCATCATGTTGTCATCAGTTAAGTTGTTGATGTTAATCTCTGGTGTTGATTTGATAAGCTTCTATTTATGGTTCAAATGTCGAGGATACTGAGAAAATTGATAAAATAAGGAAATAGGGTGTTGTAGAGGTGTTCTAGTTTGCATAAGGTGTTTTGGTTTTGCTTCAAATTTCTTCGGGATTGAAGATCTACTGGTGTGGTTTGGATATGTTGGTTAGAGGTGTTCAAAGTTTCTATATCCAAAATTTTGGCTTTTGTATTGATGGTTAGAGGAAGTTATGTTTACCAGCGTGTGAACTAGTTTTGTAGTGTTGCTTACAATGTTGTTTGGAAGAAATGTATTTGAACCATATTTCTCCATAATTGTTCTTCAAGTCTTGTGATTATGAACGTATTCTAATTAGGTTCATCTCTTTCCTGTGTCAAGAAGATTTGTGGTTTGGTACTCTAGAAGTTGGATTGTAGAGTTGCAATAGTTGGCAGTGTAGTTTGAATGTATTGAGTGTGTACATTCTGATGGTGTGAATTGTTGCAAAGTAGTTTTATGGATTTGAAGAGGATAGAGGAATATTCTAGATCATGATGAAGCATGGTATGTGGTTTGCAAGTCATCTTTGGATTTGAAGAAGTGTGTAATTCAAAGTTTAATGGTGTTTGCATAGGTAACAGTCAACTTGGTGTTTACACTACATTTGAAAATGTTCGAATATTAATGAAAGCGTAGTGTGGTGTGTGAGAGTTGATTTGGGTCCCAATTATATTTTTTTTGCCCACTTTTCATTCATATCCACTGCAGGAATGTTTAGTGCCAACCTGATTTGAATTTTTCAAGTGTAAGAAGAGTGTAGCCGACTTGATGATGTTGTTCAAGTTGTGGATGGTATAAATGAAAGTTTAATTGGTTTGAGATGAGGTGTGGAATAGAGTTGAGTGTTGTGATGCAAAATTAAGTGCAGAAGTGCAAATTGTAGTGCAAGCTATAATGCAATATTGTTGAATATAGTGAGTTGAGGTATCTTGATCTCCTGAAGACTGCTAGTGTTGATTGGAGCTATTGTGGAGGAATCTCTATTGCATTGAGATTATCTTCTTTGTGTAACGCTCTATATTCTTTCTTCTTTCTATGATGGCAGTGAGCCTTTTTGGCTGTGAGCCTCTTTGTACTAATTTTCCAATTACTCATATTGTGAGCTAATCCTCACCGTGGTTTTTCCTTCATTGGTTTTTCCATGCAATTTTGGTGTTCTTTTGTGTATGGTGTTGATTGTTTCAATTTTTGTTATTTATTTTTCATTCTTAAACATTATAATAGATTAAGGGTTTAATGAATGCATGTGGATCTGATTACTGTTGAGGGTTTTGATGTTTTAATTAGTACAACTGATTCACCCCCCTTTCTTAGTTGTCTTGTTCATTCAACAAAATACACAAAGATAAGAAAGATGGTAAGAGTCGGTTATTAGAAAAGAAGTATGTGGAGAAGATCCTTATAAGACTCAATGTGAAGAATGTGAAGTATATTAAATATCCCTTTGGTTTTCCTTTTTAAAATTTTTTCAAGTTTATTTCCTAGTAAGAAAGAAGAAAAGGATTATATGTCTCATGTATTGTATGCTATTGTAGTAGGAAGTTTAATGTATGTGATGCTATGCAGAAGACTAGATATTTCACATGTAGTTGGTGTTGTTAGTAGATAAATGGTAAATCTAGGTAGAGGGCATAAGGTAGTAGTGAAATGGATGCTTCACTATCTTAGAGGCATAGGTGATTATTGTATCACCTATAATGGTTGTAGTGATTCAATTTGCAGTTATGTTGATTTATATTTTCTAGGTGATTTAGATGAAATGAGATCTACTTTAGGTTATGTCTTTACTTTTATAGGAGGACCTATAATTTGTTGGATGTCAAATATTCAGGGAACATTTGCTTTACCCACTACTAAAGAAAATTGTATAGTTGTCTCACATGCATGTAAAGAAGTTTGGTTAAAGGGTCTATTGAGTGAGTTTGGAAAAGTGTGGGACAAGGTGAATGTACTCTGTGATAGTCAAAGTGCTTTACATTTGAATAAAAAGATAGCTTAAAAGTAGGACCAAGCATATGGTAGCTAAATACCATTTTGTTAAATAGGTTATTGATAGAGGTGGAGTAGCTCTTGAGAAAGTTCATACACTAGAAAATTGTGTACAAACATGTATAAAACTAGTACTATTAGAGAAGTTGAGGTGGAGTTTGATGTCTCTCAACTTGCAAGAAAGGTGATGAATGGGCATGGGTAGGTATCAAGTAAATTGTTATCAAGGTGGATATTGTTGGATTGTGACAACAATAAAGCAAAAATCTTATCTTACCTTATCTTTAAAAAAAAAAAAAAATCTTCAAAGAATTTACAATTTCCTTAAGAGAAAAATCTAGTTGTTTCCTAAAGTTTGAAGATAGTTGTTATGTATTTTCCTGGTGTTGATTGCCATGATGTGCCAAGACTTGCTTTGGAGGGTAAAGGTTCTTGTATTTGGGATACTCTTAAGAAGGGAGCTCAATTGATTAAGGCAGGTCTCTTCTGGATTTGTAACAGAGGCTCTGAAGCTCTATTTTGGCAGGACTCTTGGGATGGCCACCCTCCCATTCTTTCTAGCTTCCCTCAGCTCCAGCCTCTGAGCCATATTTTTACTGAGGCTGGTTGGTTCAAGGTGGAGCATTTTAAGAGTGTCAAGCGTATGGGTCAGGTGGAGGTGACTTGCTGGAAGGACCCTCAGGAGTGGCCTGTGGGTGGCTCTGATGAGGATCGAGCTGTTCTTACTAAAGCTTTGGAGGGTAGGTTCTGCAACTCCCTTAATGTGAGGGATGCTTTGGCTTGGAGTCCTAGCCCAAAAGGTAAATTTATTGTAGCTCAAGGCTATGCTATTCTTGACAGGAACCTGCATGGTCCAGCTGAGGTGCACTGGTGGAAGAAGGTTTGGAATAACTTTTCTTGGCCCAAATGTAATTTTTTCTTATGGTTGTTGGCTCAGAAGAAATGCCTCACTTGGGAGAATCTCCGCAAACGAGGATTTCAGGGACCTTCTGTTTGCTTCCTTTGTTCGAACAATGAGGAATGTACCTCCCACTTGTTTTTTCTCTGCCCCTTTTCTAGAGAGATATGGCACAGATGGTGGGAGGCTTGGCGTCATGGTTGTATTCATGCTTCCTCCCTAATTGATTTTTGGGAAAGTTTGGGCAGGCCTCCAGCAAAGACTTCTTTCCTGCAGGTGGCTTGGACGGTTGGGCCGATTTTTATTCTCTGGAACCTTTGGCTGGAGAGGAACCGCAGAATTTTTTGTGGCTCCAAAGTAGGAAGTTTTCAATTGTGGAAGACGATACTCAGTAGGCTTCAGGAGACTATTTCTACGAAATGTGATATGTCTGAAGGTATTGATCCTGGTGATCATGCTATTGTGAGGAATTTGAACTTGGAGGATAGTGGAAGGGGATGCTTTGTTGGAAAAAGACCCCGCCATGTCAAGCACCGAGTTTGTCGGGATGGGAGGTGGACGCCTCCCCCGGCTGGGATCTTGAAGATTAATACAGATGGTTCTTCTCGTGGGAACCCTGGACATGCTGGTATTGGAGGTATAGGTAGGGGCAATGATGGTGGTGTGGCCTTCCTCTTCTCTATTTACAAAGGTCAACACTCTAATAATCTGATGGAGGCCCTCGCTATTAAGATTGCTGTTGAGAGAGGATGCTCTTTAGGATGGAGGAGAATCATCTGTGAGTCAGATTCTCAGATTGTTGTGGATATGTTGAACAACCAGAATTTGGAGGATGTTAGTTGGCAATTAGCTTCTTTAGTCAGACAGATTCTCAGTTTATGTAGTTCCTTGGATTCTGTCTCCTTTTGTCATATCCCTAGAGAATGGAATAGAGTGGCTGATTGTTTGGCGAAGTGGGCTTCAGAGAACGTGGATGGTTGGGATATTAGTGGAAGGGATGAGTTACCCTCTGAGTATCGTGGGACCGTTGAGCAGCTGTTATTGGAAGATAGGAATATGTAGTGTTATTGTTGGCCTTTGGCCTTTCCGATGTATTTCTGATTTGATTGAATAAATTTTTACCCCTTCTTTTCTAAAAAAAAAAAGTCTGCCAATCCGACATACACACATATTAGCACCTATCACACATTTAGATTAGACACCTATTAGCATTAAAAATAAAAATTCAACTTGCATATCTTAGACATAGGTTTAACAAGGCAAAAGCACAAAAAAAGAGCAAAAACACCCTCTATCAGATTGCAAAGGTGCTGAAAAAATCAAGAGTGTTGGAAAATGTCAATAGCGCAAAAAATAGGGTCAAGTACATTGGAAACATATTCAAGTGCGTCAAATCTGTGACAAGTGCAATTTTTTTTTGGAATGGTGAGTGATTTTTTTCCAGAGTGCTTATGAAACCTACAACTTCAAATATAGCTCATAAAATTGTTAGTTTTAAGAACTGCGGTCCCACCAGATGTGCCAGAATGTGTGAGGGGGAAAAT
This sequence comes from Sequoia sempervirens, assembly GCA_007258455.2. NCBI lineage: Eukaryota > Viridiplantae > Streptophyta > Pinopsida > Cupressales > Cupressaceae > Sequoia > Sequoia sempervirens. The sequence goes on along the minus strand of VDFB02159408.1, from coordinate 530 downwards.
CTAAGAGCGTAAACAAGATAAATGTAATGAAATAGAAACTAATCTAATAAAAAACAAGAATCTATATCTATTCCTTCACCCATGAAATGAAACTATAAAGCTAATGAATTCAAGAAGGTTATTGAAAGAAGACAATAAACATGAACTCAAAGCAATACAATCTTACCATCCCATGTCAGAGTGTATTTGCAATATGTTGGGTTGTTCACATCACTACGAAGCCTCCATTGTTTTGTGTGAGAGCTTTGAAGAATGATGCATGTGTTTGATCGAATATGTGTGTTGAAGCGTTGTCAATGTTGATTATGATCTTGGTAGTTCTTCGTTGTGCAAGATAGGTTGATTCTTTGATCCTTTTTTGTGAGGAAATAGGTTTGTTATATAGAAATTGTGATTTGAAATGGACAATCAAGATTGCATAGTAGAATATCTTGATTGACGGTCAAAAGATGTTGAGAGGATTTAGATGGGAATAATCTATGCAAAATAGACTACATGATTAGTGTGATTGAATAAATATATTGAATAAT
>VDFB02159407.1:0-25699 GCA_007258455.2 Sequoia sempervirens | reverse complement strand
TTCAAACCCTGACCACTGATCACTATGTTTTAAAACTATATCAATGGTTCTTAATTCACCTCACTACTTTCTTCCTTGCTTTATACAATGTCCTTAGGATTCTGCCATGTTTCCTTTTCATGCAATAGTTTTCGCTTATCACTGATGTATCTCATCCTTCACTAGCTCTATCAGCAATGCAAGCATCCATGCGAAGAAATATTAGCCCTTCGATCCATGGTCCATCTTCGATCACATTCATTTTCCCATCACACATCACTAATTTAAAACTCATACCTTAGATCCTATTAGCGATAGGAAATATAATGAAGATATTAGGTTAAGACACATACACCTACATGAAAATCAACGATAGAAAAGACATCGCACATAAGATATTTTCAAATTAGTGAAAGAAACTTGAACAAAGAATTCCATCACTCATCGTTGTTTTGGAATTTAAGCTTTGGAATGAATCCACAATGAGTGATAAAATACAAAAACATTATGTCATCGCTCATCACTAGTTCTCCTCATACATTTTGCAAGAAATTAGTAATGATGAGATTTACACAATGACATTGAAAAAGTGTATCATGTATCGTTGATATAGAACTTAGCACTCAAAACTTATCCACGATACACAAAGCACTAGAAATCCATCATATCGCTCATCGCTATTTGAAATTTATCATTTCATAATCATCCAGGATGAGCGATGATGATAAGAACATAAGAACGGAGGCCATCGCTTATTGCTATTACAATACTCAAAGCTGAAAATCCATTAGTGATAAGCAATCTTTCAATGATATAAGAAACATTTCTCATCACGCATTAACATCGAGAGCTCCATAAGATATCTGCAATGAGTGATGACAAAGATATATCACTCATCGCTTATTGCCAACTTAAAACATACACTCAAGAAGTAATCTGTGATGAGCGATAAAAAGAGATGGCCGATAGGACTTAAATGAAACTTCTAAGCACATTTTCATAAGTTGTTCTAATAAAGGGGAACCTCTAGGATGATACAATAGAAGGGGATAAAAAGCTTCTAATTTAAAATGCAAAGGATTTAAAGGCCAAAAAGGATCTTTACTTAACCTTATAAAAATAAGAAACTCGGATCTAGGCATGGGGGACCAGTTACCCGATGAATGTCAATGGCATAAGACATTTTAATGTGACTGGAAATGGAAAATAGGAAGTCAACAAGGAAATAAAACTCTTTAACAATAATGACAAGTAGAACCCTAAACCCTCAAATATCATCCTAACATTCAAATGTAACAAGGATTTGAGATAGGACATAAAAATATTTTGCAGGTTCCATCACATGCCTCTACAAAATAAATGTCATCCTCATGCATATGCTTCAGTTCTTCAAAACCTAATACTTCAATTCTCATCTCTGTCAACAAAATTCTTCTCCTACTCAATGCATCTGCAACCTTGTTTGACTTTCCACTTTGGGGCTTCAACAAAAATGTGTAACTCTGCAAGAATTATACCCATCTCATATGTCTCTAGTTCAACTTCCCTTGACTATTCAAATATTTTAAAGCTTGATGATCTATATACAACACAAATTCCTTAGGTAACAGGTAATGTATCCACTTCTTCAAGGCTTGTATTATTACATTGAACTCCTAATCATAAACTAAATATATTCTCCTAGCATCATTCAAATTTTCACTGAAGTAGGCTAGTTGTCTCCCTTCCTAACTTAGCATAGCTCCTATTGCACTTCCACTATCATCACAATCTACTTGGAATACCTTATCAAAGTCTGGTAGTTCTAACACAGGTTGTTCTATCACATTTTGCTTCAACAAATCAAAACTCTTTTGTGCTCCTAATGTCCACTTGAATCCTAATGTCACCCCTCATTGTCTCTGTCATAGGTGCACAAATACTACTAAATTTTTTGATGAAATTCTGGTAAAAAATTGCTAGTCCATGAAATTATCTTACCTACCAATGTTCATAGGTGTAGGCTATTCAACTATTGCTCTAACCTTCTCAAGGTCCATCTTTAATCCTTCCACAAATATCACAAGTCCCAAATATACTAGTTCTTCCTTCATGAAACTAAACTTCTTGATGTTTATCAACAACTTCTCTTCTCTTAGCCTCTGAAATACTTATTTGATGTGCTCCAAATGTTCCTCCTTAGTCTTATTGAAAATCATAATATCATCCATGTAAACAATGAGAAACTTGCCCAAGAATTTCTTCAAGACTTCATTCATCAACCTCATGAATGTACTAGGTGCATTAGTTAGTCCAAATGGCATGACCAACCACTCATATAATCCCTCATTTTTCTTGAAAGAAATCTTCCATTCATCTCCCTCTTTGATCTTGATTTGATGGTATCTACTCTTTAGGTTTATTTTGGTGAAATACTTTTCTCCACTTAGATTGTCCATAATGTCATCCATCCTAGGAAATGGGAATCTATACTTCATTGTGATCTTATTGATAGCTCTTGAATCTATACACATCCTCCATTCTCCATTTTTCTTAGGTGTAAGTATAACCAGTATTGCACATGGGCTTATACTTTCTTTGATCAATCCTTTCTTTAGTAGTTCCTATATCTATCGATTTAGCTCTCCATTTTCTTTTGGTGTCATCCGGTGTACAACATTTTTTGGAAAACCAGCTCCTAGAATAAGATCCATATGATGAATGATACTTTGGATTGGTGGTAATCCATCAGACACATTCTTTGATACAAGATCTTGGTACTCTGTCAATAGTTTAGTGACTTCCTTCTCTGGTGATTCTCCTTCTCCTATGATTCTCTCTGCATCTAGGGTTCCACACTTCCTTGGAATCAAAGGAAAACACATGTTTTAATGTCTCAATCCATCCAAAAATTTCCTTCCATCTACTAAATTGATTCTAGTTGTTCCAAATACTTCACTTTCAATTTCATCTTCCAACTTAGGTGTCAAGGTGATTCTCTTTCCATCGAATGTTATCATATAAGTATTCTTTCTCCCATCATCTATAGATTTCTTATCATACTACTAAGGTATACCCAACAACATATGACATGCATCCATCAACATAATATCACATAGTAATTTAATGACAAGTCGGCATAATATTGTTTTCTCATTGTTCCATGATGTAACCGCTTTTATGCAATTGGATGATGATGTACCATGGGCTCCCAAATTAAATGTAACAGCTTGATGCTTCTAGAAGTGCAATTGCAGCCATTGGATGAATTAAATCTTTGCCATTGATTCAAAATATAATTTTCATAAAAGGTCGTAAGGTCTTTTCATTTGGTAAAAGGGCTAGATTTAGGGTTAGAATAGTTTAAGTTAGAGGCTGTAAAAGTTTCACTGGCTAAGTTAGATAAGTTAGTAGTGGTAGGGAGAGAGAGAGACTAGAAATTGTTATGTAATGTCGAGAAGTTAATGCAATTAGATTGTTGATTTGGCAAGCTTTGTTTTACACTTGACAGCTTTTATGGTTTCTCATTCTCGATTCTCAATGTTAGATGTTAGATTTCGCCGCAATAATGGTAAATGTTAATGATGTTGACTTCAATCTCCTGCCTATACTTTAGCAATTTGTTGATTGTAATTTGTTGTGTAAAAGTTAGTCTGGCCTTATTTCTTAAAGCAAGTTCAACTGTGGATGCTGCTTACATTGTGTCAGTTTATTGGGTATGTGGATGAATATCATAGTCTAAAAATCTTCAGTTTCCTTAGAATATTGCACCATTTCTACAGAGTTGTGGGCTTGGCCTTGATCAAGCAGAGATTTGTTTTATTGGAGATATGTCCATTTTTAGCATTCATCATTATTGGGATTGATCTTAGGAGCTAGTTTAGAGTTGAATCTCTCTAAAACCCTTATCTCTTTTGCTGTTTATTTTGAATATGGGTTAGTTTTAGGACTGAAAGCATCACCATATTGTTGTATCTGATGAAAGTACGCTTCCAACATTGTTCATTTGTAAGGCCCCTTATGATTACCAGCAATTTTCACACATCACACTAAGTTGTTTTATGCATTGTTAAGACCTGACATTAGAGACCTCAGGGTTATCTCTTGAGGCTTGCTGATAGAGATTTTACTTTCAAGAGAGATAGGATACTTGTATCTTGTTTGAGTTGTTGTGCAGAAAACACCATCAACACTAAACATTGCTCACTTACTAGTATCTTGTGCTCATCTTGAATCTAGGCTATGTTATAAGGCTTCAAATGTTTTCTTCTTTCCAAATTCAACTTTGTCACCATATCCTCAAAAACTAGGATATCTATGCTACTACTATCAATGATAACTTTGCAACACTTACCTCCTTTGCATCTAGTCCAGAACAAACTTTTCCTCTATGGTGCTTCCCTAGGTACTTATTTCTTTTGGAATAGTGCTCTCCTCATGAATAATGATTCTCCCTTCTCAGGACTTCCTTTGGAACTCGGTGGTTCCATTGGTCCTTCCTCCACATATCCAGTTCTTGCATGATTGTTAATCTTCTTACTTTCTTGGTGACACTCAAATGCTCTATGTCCTCCGCACTTAAAACAAGTTCCTCTGAAAGTTCTCTTGTCATATCCTTTTTCATCTCTCTGGTATCCATCATTGCGGTAAGAATTGTAGCCTCCTCTATTGTGGTGGTAAGAATTTTTGTTATCTCTCCCTTTATGGTATGAATTGGAATCTCTTTCTTCCTTGTGGTATGAATCTCCATCCTTGTGTTGCTCCACATATGGTTTTTCTACTGCAGAATGTGACCTTCCTTTCTAAAATCTACCTCCTCTTCCTCTCTGCCTTTGTTGATGTCTTTTGATTAGCTTGTCCTCCAACTTTAATGAAAACTGATATGCTTCCTCTATTGAATTCATCCTTACTGGACTCAATTCTTCCTTAATATTCATCCTCAACCCATTGATATATCTTGCCACTTTCTCCTTGCTTGCTTCACTATGTCTAGTCCTGATGATGATCTTATGAAATTCCTCGGTGTTTTCTTTCACAGTCTTTTCCTTTTGTCTTAGGTTTTGTAATCTCTTCAATAGCTCCAACTCATAGTCCACAAGTATAAACTGGTTCTTCAATTTTGTCACAATTCTATCCCATTTCACAATCTTTTCTTTACCTTTTCTATTTCTCTCTAGTTGAACTTCCTTCCACCATATTGCAGCATGTCCTTTCAGTTTATTCTTTGCAAATCTCACTCTCTCTAGATCTTCAATTTCTTCATTTTCAAAGTATTCTTCAATGCCATTTATCCAATCAATCAACTACTCAGGGTGTAGGTTACTAGTATAGTTCAAAATCTCCATTCTAGATCGCTTTCCCATTTTCAAAATGGCCTTTAACATCTTCATCTGATCTGATTCTTCCTCTTACAAGGTTTCTTCAGCTAGATCTGCAGCCTAAACTTCATCATCACTTTCATCATTAGGTCTAGGGTTTAAGCATTTTCTTTTGTCTTCGTCAACAACATCCAATCTTTCTTTCATTGTTCACAACATTTTCATCATCTCATCCATCTTTCCAACAACATCAATAGTATTATGAATTCTCCTCGGTGACATCTCTTCCTAGGATTTGGTGCAACTACCTCAAGTTGGTGATCTATCTACAGGGTTTCAATTTCCTTATAATCAATGATCTATTGTCGAACACAAGTAGGATGCCTCAAATCGGTGATTAGTCCACACAAAGATCTTATAGAATGCCTTGCTCAACTTCGTTGTCCTCTCTCAAGGTCCACAAACTCACTCTAATACCACTTGGTGTAGTCAAGGATGGAGGGTCCAAGAATAGGACTTTCCAACCTTGCAGGAAGAGTGAACACAACAAAAACTCAAAGAATTGGAATAACAATCCCACATGGATATATAGACAATGATCAATTATTAATAGGAAACATGCCCTACCTTTTGGCTTATAGATTACAAAATGATATGGCACTAAGCCCAAAAATACAATGTAGGTCGAAGCCCTTATCTCCTAGATCATCCTACTTCTCTATCACTCTATCATCATTGATGCCTAATGCAACTACACAATGCTTATGTATATATCAATTCCCAGCTTCGAAAAAGGTACAGGTCAGCCTCAAGAGGTCTCAAACCCCAAAATTGATGAAACGTGTGAAGGTTGGCCAAAGCATATGATTCTCCTTTGATCTTTGGATAAACATGATGTAGATAAAAAAAAAGTTTCCTCGATGAATGTGTATCCTTATGAAATGGTTTCTTGAGCTTCGCAAGTCATGGGATAGGTCCACACTCTTGAAAAGCCAAGACTGTGTTGGTTGTTTTAATGAGCAACCGTGTTGTCTCCTACCTATGTGGAGTAGCCATCTCCAAATCAAGGGTAGCCGGAGGACTTGGACTAACTGACAAGATTCAATAAAGACTGAGATCTTCTGCATTTTAGGCTCTGTAGAACCAGGGTGGGTATACCCACACAATGCCTCAAATAAGACTAGACATTGCTTTTTATAGCAGATGACTCCTGATGCCAAGTATTGAGAACCTCAAATATGGCTAGATTCCCAGTAACACAATACTTGCAGTAACCAGGAGGTAGGGCAAGACAACTGAAGATATTCAATGATTTTAAATTTAGAAGGCTTCTGAGAGGGACCAGGCCACAAGACAGACCAGTGCCTAATCTTGGGCCACGGAGTCAAACACAAAAGATGGAATTCATCTGCAAATAGGACCTCAACCAGTGGATTTTGTTTTGCTGATGCCTTACATCAGCTATCAGTGCCTTACACTGACAATCCAGCTCTTGTATCAACCAGATTCTTCTTACCCAATCCAACCTGTACACAAACAATCACTGCTACCTACTCAAAGGATTTAACTACTTCCTTGAAGCAAACCTATCAACAAATAACACAACCTCGTGAAGTATGAGAAGATGAACAAAGACACCTTATGCATTCATTCAAATGATTGGAGCATACAGAAATGGAGACAATCTACTGACATGCATGAAAGATGAGCATCTTCATGTATTCATTGCTCAAACTGATTGTATTTACAGACAGATTCAGAATTACAAATCATCAGACTCCACATTGACTCAAAACTAAACACTAATCTATCTCAGGCTGATCCACAAACTCAGAAAAAAGTGTGGAACTGAACCTAAGGGACTAAACCAACCTAAAACCCCCCTCTACATATGGCCACAAAATTCTCCTTTATAGGAACAGGAGAAGCAACAAGCAACTGGCCAGATGAGATTACACATCTTCGGATGACTGGGCCAACCCCAAACAGCACGTAGGCCAAAACATCACTTCCAACAGCCTCACTGGTCTCATAAATGCCTCGGGTCGGGTTGTTGCAGGAAAGACACTCCCGCACGAAAGAAGCCAGGAAATTGATGTCAAATTTGTCGCCAAATCCATGCGTCCATACTCGAGCCATGCCGTCCTGCTCTCAAGGTCGCATCGCCATGAATGCACAATTAGCAGATCCAACAACCAAGTTTCTGTCGCCATGAATATTACAAATCTTCGCGCGCGAACAGACAGAAACCCTAACAGAGATCAGGTTGAAAACTGACCGTCAATCAACAGAGATCGGGCGGTCGCCATTTAAAATCACTCGACCGTTGAAAACAAGCCCATGCCTGCACATTAGTCTCCAAGTAAACATCGGGAACCTTTGAATCTGAAGTTAAAACATCACCGTCTAGCTGACGCACGTGCGCATTTGTGGCCCATTAGTAGCTCGGGCGGGCGAGGGTAGAGAAGTTGCTGAGAGATAGCCGAGTCGGCAAGAGGTCCTGGCAAGGAGAACAACCCATACCGAAGTCACCGGGCACAACGGCCAAGCAGAAGGAAATCAGGGAAAGGTCTGGCCGAAAGACGGATGCTACATCGAACACTCATCACAAGTCAGCAAGAGATGGCCAAGTCAGCCAGACATCATGGCGAAGTCCACATGTTTCATCGAGCAGATGAGTCGGCAAGACATGGCACACTTGGCGTAAGATTTCAGCTTAGAACAACACCCCGTCAGTGAAAGAGAGATTACAATCGATCGCCAAGACATTAATAGTCTCACACCAACCGAAACCATTTTCCTTTTGTGTATCGCTATAACATTAAGATATCGAGAAGACCTCCTGCCGCACACCATGTCTCTCTGAAGGTTTTCATTCACCTGAGTGTCGCTGAGACAGCCCAGAGCCTATGCCGATGAAGACCACCATATGTTCCATCGGCGAGACCGAAGGTCACTGGCTGAGACCTCACGCCGAAGACCCCAGCTCATACCGAAGAGATTACTCTTTACATTGTCGGTCGGTATAAGCACCCACCATCGATGAGACATCACAGCGACATTACATTGTTATACCACAAGCCCTTAGAAACTTGTTTGCCGAGAGAAGTAAAGACTTTCACCGAAAGTCACATATTGAATCACCTTCGGCAAGACCCGACCCCATCACCAAGAAGACACACCGAAAAACATAAATCCCACCGAAGCATTAAGATCATCCATCACCGGTCGGCGTAACAAAAGACATCGCTGAGACATCTCGCCGAAAGGTATAGCATATGCCAAAAGAAAACTACAAGACATCTTCGGCAAGACCCAACAGAATCAACATGAGTTATATTGAAAGCTCCAAGTCCCGCCGAAGGGAAGTCACACCGATAGACAAAAGCCATGGCGAAGAAGAAGCAGGGCCGGTAAAACGGTGACAAGGGGCCGGTAAAGGAATGGAAAACGGGGCTCAAGAGAACCATAAGTGAAGCATGAACCGGCTGGATAGGTCATCGAAGGAAAAGAACAAATGGCCAGAAAGAAAAGAAAACAACAGACCCGAAACGATCCCGCCCCCGCCTCCGCAAAAGACAGCGGATACGGAGCCGGAGCCAAAACAAAACCAAAAGCCGTGGGGGCGGAGACAAAAGGAAAACAAGAACTTCGCAAAATGTTCCAAGATAAACCCTAACCCGGTTCCGCCCCTGCCAAAAACAAAAGGAAAACAAAGCAAGCGGAGCCGGGGAAAACAACCAGCGATCGACGCAGGGCAGAAAGGAAAAGAAACACCAAACACGAAGAATCGGGACCAGGATGGATGCGTGAATAGGAGCTATAACCTCAGAATTGGAGAAGTTCTAGTTCCCTTCAAGCATCCGTTCCGCCCCCGATTCCAAAAGAAAAACCAAAGCAAGCAAAAGAGAGACGGGAACCGAAATAAAAACCCAAAAAAAGGAAAAGAGAAAAACCAGGAAACCCTAACACAGGCCGCCCCTTGTAGATCAAAACTAGCACGCTGGGCTCAACCCTTGTGGGAGCCCATTTAACCCACATGCTAAAATGAAAGACACCCCATAGCTAAAGTTTAGTCATGAAAAACCAGAGTACACAACTAGACAATGAGAAAACCAGAAATTGCACTAACACTAGGGGATACTAGTAAATGGTGTTCATTTGAAACCATTTAATTAAAGGCTTTTAGTTTCTAAAAATTTACACTTTATTTACCATATGTATAAACTTTTGCTAATACACTTTTTGTGAAGAAAACAAATGTAGAAATGACAAAAATCTATATTGTATTTATAAGACAAAATTTACATATAGTTTTGGGTGTTGAGGCCTATTTTTGAGGGAGCTCATAAACTCAGAGTAGAAGTTACACAAATCTTCTTTTTAAACACCCAAAATTGATATGGCCAAATGCCAAAGGTGCCAAAATAGGGTAGCATGAATTATAACCTCCAGGCCACAAAAAGAAAAAAACGTGATGATCTCTTTGAATTCTAGGGCTTACAAGTCATAGGGTATCCATCACATGGATCTATAGGGACTGACCATGGGTTAGTCATCAACATTCACCACTACTCCACCAAGGTTGTACACCAAATGCTCAAAGGAAAAGAGCCATTCTACACCATAAGTCATCTCAACATTGTTCAAGAGGAGAAACAAAGAACTAGTAGGCCTTGCCTGTTGGAGATGTCACTCAAGTGTCATCTTCTGGAAACAAGAGAGTAAGGCAAGCCAAGGTACCAACTCAGCATTGTCCACATGCTAGTGGAGGTCCATGGCAGAGGGTATGCGAAGTCTCAAGACCGCTACAACAACAACTTCCTCAAGGCCTATCAACTACTCTTTGCAGAACATAGCCTTGCAAACTTTCACAATCCACAGCTTCAAGACATTCATTTCTACTAGGGAAGAGTTAAATTGAGAAATGACATTCATATTGGTGTAGTAGTAGTTTTCATCTGTGACAAAGTCTCTCCCTAGCACCCACTTAAGTGCAGTGATAGTCAAGTCTCACGTTGTCTTCAAGAGCCTCTTAATTCTATCATTGGTGACCTCTCCTACAAAGGCCACCTAGTTCTTTCAACTCAAGAGCATGATCAGAGTGCCTGTGCTTTACTGGATGATAAATAAAATATCATAGACAATGAATATTTTTGTGACAATAGCTCTCTACAAAAGTGAGATAGAAAGTCTATAAATGGAAAATATTTTACCTGTCAGAACAACTAGAAATGCAAGTTGATGGTAAGAAGTAAAGAGAAATCGTATGTATAGGATTTTGCAAGGCTCTAAAAATTTAATGCAGGTGCTCATATTAATGATTTGATATATGGCTTATCACCATGTTTTCATCACCATCATGAACAGCAACCAGCTCCATAATATGAAAAGACCATTTTAAGGGCCACTTCCTACTTATTTAATGCACACACCTTTTTCAATTGTGTCTCCCATTTCTCAAGGTTTTCCTTCTCCTAAAATTGCATAAGGAATGTACTTAATTCTCTTCCTATAGAAAAGGTTATGCTCCCCAAGAATGCAAGCATTTATTTTGCATGTATTTCCTTTGCTACCAACACTCAAGAGGCTAGTAATAACAACCATGCATTTATTCTATAACACATTAGTGAAAATTTAAAGAAAAATATTTCTATGTAAGCCCTTGGAAGAGGTGAAATTTCTCTAAGTACAAAAGTAATTTTTCATAGATTTATTTTGAAAGATATGAAAATGGTTGCTAAAGCATCATCCTTAGGTAGGGTTACTAAAATCCCCCTCTCTCGGCAAGTTATGTCAAAATATTTGTAGACATCTCTTATGCTAACACACAAATTCCAAATGAATAGGTTTTTCCTCATACTAGAATCATAGCATTGAGAACCCACATCAGACCAGAAGTGGTCAAGGATTTAACTAATAATATCTTCAACCCAAAGTTGCATACTAATGTTGCAAGTATCATTTTTCTTTCCAGAGCTAAAAAAATCTATCAAGTATCATTTTCTGAGAGAAAAAGTGATAGAAAATGAAGTCAGATTAGAGTATGTAACAACAAAGGAACAAATTGTAGACATATTTACTAAGTCTCTTCCAAAGGATACTTTTGAGCATCTTAGGGAGAGATTGGGGGTCATTGGTCCTCCTAACTAGGTGCACATGAAGGTGTATCAGTCTAGTGAATTCATAGATTCTTCATTTATCTGGATTGATATATGGGTCTACTCCGTATGGGGAGTAGAAAAGGTTTTCATTATTGTAGTATGAGTGTAATCCTAAGGGGGAGTAATTAGAGTTGTTGATCTTTTCCATTGATGTCAAAGGGGGGGAGAAAATCATGTGAAAAAAAGTTACAGAAGAAGATAAGGTGTTCTCCTAGGATATTGAGCAATTTTTTTTGTCTTTGATGGTTTTTCACATCATGTGTTTCCATCAATGACAAAGAGGGAGATTGTTGCAAGTATGAGCTAGCTTGGTGGTGTTTTCATTAATGTTGTCGTTGATCTCAAGATAGTTCAGTATGTTGGAAATTGTACATGTATAGCTGAGATGTTGTTGAGATGTTGTGAGTACATGGAGCTATCTTTATAGTCTTGCAAAAGTGTTGGTTTGATGGGTTTCCAAGTGCTTTTGAGAAAATTAATAAAGAAAAGAAGTTAGAGTGATGGAAGTGTTTAGAATGTGCTCTGGTATATGCTCTACATTTCTCCTTTGTTCATCCTATGTCTATGTGGATCTGAAGGATTGGTAATGGTGATCTCGTGGTAATATTTCTTTAGTTTTAGCTTCTGGTTTGATGGTACGTGAAAGTTACGTTCACTAGTATGTGAACTATTTTGGCATAGTTGGTTTTCTGTGGATTGGGAGAAATATTTGTACTCTGCAGTTCTCTAATGGTTTGTTTCAGATCTTGCAGATCTGGGATATGTCTTGTGAAGGTCTTTTCTATTCTCTGGAAAAGAAGTTTGAAGTTTGGTGATTCAGAAGTCATGTTTCAATATTTCAGTGTGTGTTTGCATAGTCCAGATGGACTGGTGAAAGGTGTTCAGTGATGGAAGTTTGTTGTTTTGTTGTGGATGTATCTGGAAGATTCTGAGGGGTATTCTCATGCATAAGGAAGGGTTTTGTGGTGTTATCATGTCATCTTATTATTGGGAAGCATGTACATCAATGTTCTTTTGTGTTTTCATTAGGTTTGGCCGACTTGGTGTTTACACTTCATTCGAAGAATAAAATTTAATAAAAATAAGCATGTGATTGGTTCAAGATACTATTTTTGAACTTGAAAAATGTTTTTTATTGGTCCCCTCTTATTCCTTTCCACCATGGGAATTTTGAGTTGCCAACCTATTTTGAATTTATAAAATAATGTATTGTGGCCAACCTTGAAAAAGTTTCTAAGGCTAAGAATGGTATAAAATCAAGTCGAATTGTGAAGAGTTGTATGATAGGTGATGCAAAGTGACAAAAGTGAGCCACAAATCATAAGAGAAAAAGTGTGTGTGAGTGAGTTGTCATAGCAGTTTTTTAGTTTGTTGAAGGAAATGAGATGAAGGTTTCTGCAATCCTACAAATGTGCATTGATTACTGTGGTGGATCTTTTGTTCTCTTTTGTATCTGTAGGTAGTGAGCATCCCTATTGGACAATGAGTCCTTTTTGTAGGAAGTGGGCCTTTGTACTTGGACAATGAGTCCACTTTTGGGTAGTGAGCCTTTGTATTCTATTTATAATCTCTTATATTGTGAGTTAACCCTCAGCGTGGTTTTTTTCTCATTGGATTTTCCATGTAAAAATACAATGTTCATTGTATTGATTTAATTTTTGTTATCTATGTTTCATGCTATAACTTAATAACAGAATAGTGTGGTTGTGGAATTAATAAGTGTTGAGTTTTAAGTTTGAATTTTTGTGACAACTGATTCACCGCCCCTCTCAGTTGTCCTGCGCCTATTTAACAATTGGTATCAGAGCAATTATAGATCTATGATTAGCGGACTTTTGTATCTTACTACTACCAGATCAGATATTATGCATGCAGTGTGTTTAGTTGCCAAATTCCAAGCAGATACTAGACAAGCACATCTTATAGTTATGAAAAGGATACCTAGATATCTTAAAGGCACACCAGATTATGGACTATGGTATCCTAAGAGTGATGATTTCACCTTGATTGCTTATACAAATGTTGATTGGCCCAGATGTATAGATGACCAGAAGAGTACCAGTGGTGGTATTTTATTTCTTGGTGGAAGATTAGTTTCTTAGTTGAGAAAAAAGCAAGACTCGGTTTCTTTATCCATAACAGAAGGTAGAATATATTGTTGCAGCATCCTGTTGCACATAGGTTCTATGGATGAAGAAAACACTGAAAGACATTAGAGTAATATGTGATGAGCCTATTTCTATTTTCAATGACAACACAAGTGCAATAAACATTTTGAAGAACCTAGTTATGCATTCAAGAATGAAGCACATATCTATCAAGTATCATTTCTTGAGACAAAAAGTGTTGGAAAATGAAGTCAGATTGGAGTATGTAACAACAAAGGAACAAATTGTAGACATATTTACTAAGGCTCTTTTGAAGGATACTTTTGAGCATCTTAGGGAGCGATTGAGGGTCATTGGCCCTCCTAACTAGGTGCACATGAAGCTGCATCAGTCCAATGAATTCATAGATTCTTCATTTATCTTGACTGATAGATGGGTCTACTCCATATGGGGAGTAGAAAAGGTTTTCATTGTTGTACTATGAGTGTACTCCTAAGGGGGAATAATCAGAGTTTTTGATCTTTTCCATTGATGTCAAAGGGGGAGAGAAAATAATGTGAAAAATAGTTGCAGAAGAAGAGAAGGTGTTCTCCCAAGATATTGTGCAATTTTTTTTTTCTTTGATGGTTTTTCACATCATGTGTTGCCATCAATGACAAAGGGGGAGATTGTTGCAAGTATGAGCTAGTTTGGTGGTGTTGTCATTAATATTGTGATTGATGTCAACACAATTCAATATGTTGCAGATTGTACATGTATAGTTGAGATTTTGTTGAGATGTTGTGAGTACATGGAGCTATCTTTATAGTGTTGCACAAGTGTTGGTTTGATAGGTTTCCAAGTGCTTTTGAGAAAATTAATAAAGAAAAGAAGTCAGAGTGATGGAAGTGTTCAGAATGTGCTCTGGTATGTGCTCTGCATTTCTCCTGTGTTGATCCTATGCTTGTACGGATCTGAAGGATTGGTAATGGTGATCTCGTGGTAATATTTTCTAAGTTTTAGATTATGGATTGATGGTATGTGAAAGTTACATTCACTGGTATGTGAACTGTTTTGGCAGAGATTTTTTTTCATGGAGTGGGAGAAATATTTCTGTTTTATAGTTCTCTAATAGTTTGTTTCAGATCTTGCAGATCTAGGATATGTCTTGTGAAGGTCTTTTCTATTCTTTGGCAAAGAAGTTTGAACTTTGGTGATCTGAAAGTCATGTTTCAATATTTCAATGTGTGTTTTCACAGCCTGGATGGACTGGTGAAAGTTGTTTGGTGATGGAAGTTTGTTGTTTTGTTGTGGATGTATCTGGAAGATTCTAAGATGTATTCTCATCCATAAGGAAGCATGTTATGGCGTTCATGTGTCATCCTCTTGTTGGGAAGCATGTACATCAATGTTATTTTATGTTTTCATTAGGTATGGCTGACCTAATGTTTACACTTCATTCAAAGAATAAAATTTAATTAAAAGAAGCATGTGATTGATTTGAGATACTATTTTTGATCTTGAAAAAAAAAATTATCGGTCCACTCTTATTCCTTTCCACCATAGGAATTTTGAGTTTCCAACCTATTTTAAGTTGATGAAATAATGTATTGTGGCGAACCTTGAAAAAAATTCTAAGGCTAAGAATGGTGTAAAAGAAAGTTGAATTGTGAAGAGTTGTATGATAGGTGATGCAAAGTGATGAAAGTGAGCCACAAATCATAAGAGAAAAAGTGTGTGTGTGAGTTGTGATAGTAGTTTTTTAGTGTGTTGAAGGCAGTGAGCTGAAGGTTTCTGCAATCCTATGGATGTGCACTAATTGTTGTGGTGGATCTTTTGTTCTCTTTTATATCTATAGGAAGTGAGCCTCCTTTTTGGATAGGGAGTCCTTTTTGTAGATAGTGAGCCTTTGTACTTGAACAATGAGTCCTCTTTTGGGCAGTGAGCCCTTGGCAGGGAGCCTTTGTATTCTATTTATAATCTCTTATATTGTGAGTTAACCATCACCATGGTTTTTCCCTCATTGGGTTTTCCACATAAAAATCCAGTGTTCATTGTGTTGATTTGCTTTCTATTATATGTGTTTCATGCTATAACTTAATAATAGAATAGTGTGGTTGTGGGATTAATAAGTGTTGAGTTTTAAGATGGAATTTTTGTGACAACTGATTCATCCCGCCTCTCAGTTGTCCTACACTTGTTTAACAACTAATCCTAAGAGTATGTAAGAAGGATATTTCCATAGAAAAGTCACTAGGTTGTAGGAAAGAAATATTGAGAGTCTTGGAGTAAGAATTTGGCATTGTGGCCCACCATAGTATATGTTTCCCTTCATGCATTCATGTCTAGAGCCAGTGGATATCTGTTCTAAGAACCTGGATAAAGAAAATGGAATCATCAAGGGTGGAGAGATAAAAATCACCATCAATATTGAGGCCATAATGGATATGTTATGTATTCCATATAACATGGAGGTTGAAATTTTCTCATGAAGAAGCATGGAAAAATTCTAGAATTCAAGGAGAGATAAGTTAGCATTCTACAGAAATGATACAAGTTGAGGACCTAACAATGAGGAGCCTAAATATCCTTTGGTGTTTATTCTATTCAATTTAGACTTGCAAGATGTTTTTTCAATGTTGGATTTCATATATGGCATGGACCATGATGATGAAGTTCACAAATATCAAATGGGTCTAGCCTTTAATCTCAAGAAGGAAAAAGGAAAATTTTGATACGAATTTTCCAAGATGATTGCAAACAGGATGCTTGATAAATTGAAAGAGTACAACCATTCTTTTAAGTTTAGGTATTCCTCTTTCTTGGTAGATTTAATTTTTCACCAAAAACCTAAATTTTTTAGTCTTTTGGGATTGCCACTCAACATTTGGAGTAGATCAAAGTTGTTCAAACTAGTTTTGGTGTTGAACCATGTGCTCTTAAGCTCATGTGATTATTATACATTTTCCAAGTATTTTCTGAACCCAATTCTCTAGGATCTATCCCAACAACCTCTGCAAAGGTTCCCTCCTAAGGATCTAGAGTGGATGAGAAAACACATGACTCCACTTGACTACTTCATGGGGCTAGTTTTTAATTTCATCAGATTCCATGGGTTTATAGGAGAGACTTGTCAATTTCCAAGATTTATAATAGCCATGATACTTGCCCTAGAAATATATCAACAATTATCAATTATGGATTATGACTACGGTGCCAAGAAGAAAAATAAAAAGCTTCATGAAATCCCTCTCACTATTGGAAAGAGAAAAGTAACACTGATGAAGAGGGAAGAATAGCATATATTAACCAACAAATTGGCCTATCTTGGCCTCAAGCTTATCTATGACAAATGGAAGTATAATCTAGAAGGGAACCTATATTTTCAGCACGAGCCATGGCCATATTGGGAAGAAAGACAAAATCCATCTAAGGGAAACGAAGACTCCTATGTTGACTTGGACACTATACCATTTGTATGGCCTCAGTGGCTCACTTTCTACCAAATTCTAGAAAAATTCAACACAGGAATTTTGATGGACAAGCCATTCAAACAACAACTAAAGAAGAAGGGGTGGTCTGAAAGAAAAATGATCAATTTCTAGAGATATCGACAGGAGATCAATAAATTAGGCCCTTTTTTGGAGCTATCCCCATGAATGAAGATTTTTAAGATATTTATGATAGAGAGGTCAGGTTCGATTCAGATCAAGGGTTTGATTAGGACCCCAAACAAGAATATGTCCAAGTTTTTGACTCACCACCCTAGGCGGTTGAGGTAGGAAAGGGGAAGAAAAAAGAGGTATCATGACAAAAGCTTCCATAGATATCCTCTTCCACTATTATTCCTACACAAGAAAAATAGACTTGAGGATCTAAGAGGAAGTATTCAGAAGTTCAGGGAACTCAAGGTTTGTGGGGTCACTCGTCGAAGGGTCTAGAGCAACAATTGTTCCCTCTATGGAGAGGAGGAGAATCTAATACTTGGACAGAAAAGGACCTTTAGACAAGGACGAGGAAGAGGTGGATTTCACCCCACAAGTATCTTCATCCCATGTAGTTTAGGTAACTTTTGCACCTATTGTTCTTTCTTACACTGCTTCATTAATATCTATAGGCCCTCCATCCACATAGCAGAATCCTCCATTGGTTGATTCTAACCTACTCAACCTTGACACACCCCCTACTATATTTTTTGATAATCCTCTTGTCAAGGCCCCGCACACAGAACATGTGTCATCTTCCATAGCTACAATCAACATTTTAATTGTTGTATCAGAGGCTCAAGTTAAGTTTTCAAATCCACCCATGTTATAGGTTTCATCATCATTACTTGCTTCCAGGCCTATGCCTCTATTTTCAACCACTACACCCCTTACTCCAATGAGTAACCCGAACTCCACACATTATTTGCAAGGCATCCTTCCCTTCTCACCAATAGCTTTTCCCTTTATCTCTCCATAAGTCTAAGCAATTGGAAGCACCCCCTGCACCACTCTTTATGGACTCCCTATTGGTGTCCCCATTGCTACACAAAGTATTGATTCCCCGCAGAGTCTCTGGATCCAAATAGAGTTGACTAAGTAGGCTCTGAGAGAATGAAAATAGAAGAAAATGGTGAATTTCATGGCATTTCTAGCTACCTCAAAGTTAGAAACATGTTTTGATGAAGAGCAGAGGCCCCTAATGATTTCAGCTATGAAGCCACTAGTCTCCAAGCTAGAGGGAGAGATGTCATACAAGGATTATGAGATCCAAACCATGGGATTGAACCTGAATGAGGTGCTTCCCTGTGACAAGATAGCCTCGCCAAAGCTACACAGAAGGTGGTATATGCTGATTACACAAAGCTGGAAAAGAAACTGAGGAAGTAGGAAGCTAAGTTGATCAATGTAAAGGTCACGATTGATGGGCACTAGGTAGAGATAAATGTAAAGGATAAAGAGATTTCCCACCTAAGACAAGTGCAGGATTTGCAAGGAGAAGCAACTATATTTAACTTCAAGCCACTCAAACTAAAAAGGATCAAATTTTAGCTGAGGTGGAAAAGATGATGTGCAAAGTCAAGACTGAGTGCAATGTAACAAAATATTTGAAAGCCCAAATGCAAAAGGCTATAGAGGAAGCAAAAATAAAAGGATTTCACCAACATTTCAGGTTAATAGGATAAAAGATTTGAAGAATTGCAGAAAGAGTTGCAAGAAATGTAAGGAAAATGGTTCAAAGATACATACCAAATTAAGCAGTTAGGTGAGTAATTCAAAAAGGAAAACAAAAATATGCAAGGAGAACTGGCTAGCACTCAGTCTTAGGCAATGGAGGAGCTACAAAGGGATTAGATAGAGATGGATCAATTAAAGGAGGAAATAAAGGCCAAGGAGTCTCAGTTCCAATAGGAAATGACCATTGCGCAAAGGTTTGAACTCCTCCCTATGTTACAAGGATTATTTTCCTCTCATTAGGAAAGAATTAAGTTTGCAACAATGACCCTGAAGTTGACTCTAAGGTTTATAGTAGATGCCTAGGGGTTGAATGCATAGGTTATCTCAACATTCAACCAAATCTTGAGTACAGTCGCCCCTCATTTTGATGAGTTAGAGAGTTTAATAATCAAGTTGTATAAGGAAACTAAGGAAACTCTGGTGAGCATTGGTATCTCAGACCAAAGAGCGGCTGCCAAGAAGGGAAATGAATTTATCATATGCAACAAGACCACCCAAAGGAAAAAGAATTGTTAGCTAGCATTGGCTAAGAAGGTCAGGGAAATGAGAGGATTTTAAGGATTTGATTCAATTAGGATTTCCCTCTCCATTTTTTCTTGATGGAGCAGTATTCACTAAGGAATAGCTCATGAAGGCTTTAGAGGTCAAGCAACAGGACCAATTGGAACTCTAAAAGTTGAGCTTGTTGCCTATGACCGAAGAGATTGAAAATATGCTTCTCCCCTTGGATCGACTCTACTACCACATAAAAGCGATGTAAGAGAAATAAGTAGTCTCCTTCAAGGAGTTCAAGGAGATAATTGATCTAGATCAAGATTCTAAAATTCCACATGCATTGGCTCCACCTTCTGACACAAATTGGGAGTATCTGCAATTTGCATTCCTCAAACTCAAAGGGATCATAGATTTTTTTTTATGTTGTTTTCATTTCTCTTGGTTCATACATTCATAGGTAAAGGACCCCTATGATGCACGAGAACTATGGAGCATTTTTTCTCTTAAGATTGGTTATTTTTGTTCACTTTTTTTTTGGCCCCGATGATTTCTATCCTTTCGGTTTTTGTATTCACCTCACCACATGTCATCTCGACACATCTTTTTGGAGGTAACAGGTTGATTTTGGAATAAAGGTGTGCAATGGCAACATGTAGTGGCTATGCTAAATTTTTAGATATTACCTTCCTTTCGGACCTGAACCAAGACATGTGGCCACCTCGCGGGGATTTTTCTGCAGGCTACTCTCCCAATTTTTGAAAAATGCCTGCCAGCATGCCATGTCACTCATCTTTTGTTGAGTGGATTTATTCATGATTAGAGCAATACCTTCACAGACATTTTTTAGTGGAAAAGTTTTTTGTTCCTTTGTAGCTTTAGGGGCAGCCTCCTTTTAAACAATGTTATTATCACCTGTGGTAGATTAGATCAGATTTATTCAAGCATTTACAACCCATATCTTCCTTCTACTAGGGAGACATGCACAAAGCTCTTATGACATATAATTCATCGAGCTATTACACCCATCACCATTATTGAAGTAGCTCAATTTTTATTGTCATATTGAATCTTATTTTTTATCAAATTTTGAGGTTGTTTGGTGATGACACCTATTAGGGTTTTATCTTTGGTAGAGGCGAGTTGTCGATGCTTGCATGCTTCCCTTGTAATATAAAAGGAAATCCATCGTAGCCTCACATGATACCAGTAGTAGACCAATAGAAGTAGTAGCAGTATTAGAATAAGGTGTAGAGGATTTCTTATAGACCTCTGATCGCTCTTTTGTAATCAATGTCAAGACAATTATTTAGATTTATTATCTAACCTTAGCATTTTTCTTATTCTACAACATCAAGTAATAGAAGAAGAAAATTTGTATTAGATTGTGCACATGCAGCCTTTGTTTTACATTTTATTCTCTTTCATACACATTGAATGTTTTTTTCCTTTTTTCTTACATACAAGTCTTGATAATTGATTTTCAATTACTCGCTTCTATGATCTTCTAGCCTAAACTTTCAAGAATTGAATCATGTTATGATACTCTTTCATTTTCTCATTGAAGTTTTGTTATTTTTTATATTATGTTGTCAAGCAGAATAACTCTATAAGGATCCAAAGCATTTTGTTCAAATTTGGGTTCCCTATTTTTATTTGAACCTTAATGGGTGCTTCCCATAGGCGGATTTGAATGACTACTTTGTGCCCACTTAGGCCTTAGTTTCTCGTTCTCCTTCCAAAAATGTAGGGTATGTGGCATTTTTTGTTTACTTTATCAAAAATAGGAACTTGTTAGGGTTTTTGAAATGTTGTAAAATCTTTGGCACATTGCTGCAAATAAGTTTCCTTCTTGCATTTCCTTCTCCCTTTCTCCCAAACACCAAGGAAGAGTTGGCTTCTTTAAAAATCCCCGAGGTTATTTGGTGAACCGTAAGAAGGTCCCCCATTCACTGAATTTCCCATAAGGCTATTTGGAGAAGCGAAAGCTTTCATGATCAATAGCGGAAAAGTTACAAAATGATCATGCTTTACTTGAGTTAAATTTTGATCTTGGTTTGGTGGTTTTCTCTTTTCTTCTAACTGGAAAGCAATAGCAATATGTCTATGCCTATTCTCTTTAGTATTTCAATTTTTTTTTTGCATGATTTTCAAGTTGTGATTATGTAGGAGAAGGTTTATCAACCATTGGGCTTTTTTCTTCCTATTAGCTCTCAAAAATGTAGGCAAGATGCCTCAAGAGGCTTCCAATCTCCTGATACACTTCAGGGTAACAGACAAGGTTGGAAGAATTCAATCTTCTACTCTTTAGGTGCTGCAAAACCTGGGTGGGTGTACCTCTCTTGTACAATACATGCTTAACTTGTAATAAATCTTCTTATAACAACTTGTTCACAATGGTAGATGGGAGTGAACAACTAAGATTCAACTTGAAAATGGTAACAATATTCTAGTCTGGATTCTAAAATGCTCAATTTTAAAAGATGTAAAGAGAATGAATGAATTCAAAATGATGAAAAGTAGAGACCAGTGCCTTGTTGGGTATGCAGAGGCAAATGAAATCAAGATGAGCAACACTTCTCTGAGAAAATTCAAATTATTTAGCATATATTATGCTTATAACTTGTATAAACATGCAAGAATGTGATTACTAAGTTCTACTTGAATAATCCAATCAAATATTACTGATTACTATGATTGACTAAAAGGATTTAGTCTTTACTTGAAAGAGCCAATCAATCGATCACACAAATGCAGCAAATGTGCACTGATAAATTGAATACAAACTTGTCATACCAATTTAAACAATAAGAAAGAAACCATCTTGGAGACAACTTAGCAATCCTTTTATTAGATTCAACAAATAACTGATACCAGACATATGCAGCAACATCAATTGACATTCATAAATACCTCCATTTTTAGAACATGCATCATAGCCTCTGATTTGGTAAATTTACTGTTATGTATGCATACAATTTGCCTACTGTATTGAATAACGGATAACTGGTAAAAATCCCCCCATTACAATTACCAAAATGCCTATTTATACACAAGCATTTGGATAAAATATTAAAGTGAGAGAACATGTCAGCCTAGCACAAAAATCAGGCTCCAATCGAGCTGGCAATTAACAGTTATAGAAGCAGAAACATGTCAGCCCTGCATTTTGAAATTTTGGATTTCACCAGTGTATAGTCGGCAAGACACAGTGCATCATCCTTCCAAAGTAAATTCATTCATTTTCATCCCATGCGCTTGTATTTCGCTCTTGCATTTGCTGTGACCTATCGTGCTCAGGGAGATGTCATACAGATTTCAATTACATTGCGCCAATGATCTTGTGGTTAAACCCGTCGCTGAGACATTAGAGAATCTCACACCAACGTGCACATTTCATTGTAACCATCATCGTTGTGACCACATGGTTTTGGAAAGACATCTCATAGACTAGGCCCTACTTCATTGAAGATCTTCATACATTCTGAATGTCGCCGTGACTTCAAGATTTTCTCGCCGGTGAGCCCACACCACACATACATGTCGTTGTAGCTTCCATATGTCAGGGAGACCTCACATAGACTTCACTTTGTTATACCGCAAGGCCCCGTACACTCTAAGTCACCGAGAAAAGTCCATACTCCTGCCGATAAAATCCTTCATCGCCTTCCATCAGTGAGACTGAAGGTCACTCGCCGAGACCTTACGGTGATCGCCCCAACTCATACCGAAGCATCCCTTGTTAAAATTATCTTTGCCAGGTCATAAGAGGACTCCAGCAAAAATTCATTTGGTAGGAAACCTTTGCACCGTTGGTGAGACATATGGATATCGCCATGACATCCCCTCAAAAACATTAACTCATGCCGATACTGTATTTCATTTCCCCGATTGTCAAGACAAGATGAAATCGCTGAGAGCTACCACCGAGGATCAGACCTACACCAATATGTTATATCTTTCCACCACCGTTCGGCAAGATAGGAAAACTTCGCTAAGACATAATGCCGAAACCTCCAAGCCTTTGCCGAAAAGAAACCCATAGTGCACCTGTCACTGAGACATCCAAAATTTGGCAAGACGCTAGCCTGACCACCAAGACAAATGCCGATAGAAGCCACCATGGTCACCAAAACAACAGAAACATCTTGTTGATAGGCAACAGACATTTGCTAGCAGAAAAATGGATCGGAGAGACCCAAATGTTGTCACACCGAAACACCTGAAACATAAGATATTAGCCAAAAAACACAGTGGGTCAGGGAGACAATGGGAGACCTATGCCGATCTGAACCAGAATGAAAAATATGCATGACCCAATGGGTTCAATGGGACAATATGGCAAGAATGGGTGAAAAATGCATACGGTAGGACCAAATATGGAATTTTATGAGTGAAAACATATGTAAAAACATTAGATTTTATAGTCCCAATAGTGGCTCCATCTGGGGATGAATGATAGTGAGATCATTGCAAGGATCCAAAATCTTGGGTGAGCTGCACTGCATATTAAAATGAAAACCAAAGGAGTAGCAATGGAAAGATTGGTAATTGAAAATGAATGCAGTGAATGCAAGATTGAAGTGAATGGAAAATGACGTAATCCTAGGACTATTGTGCATGGAAAATAATTTTAAAGAGGATACACAAGAGTTGGGTCCATGACCGGCAACCCTTAATCCTCCAGGTTGCTCAAGAGAAGAAAAACTTCAAGAATTTCCCATGAACAGGAAATTCCTAATCTTCACCAGCCATGTTCTATAGATAATATGAGTCTTCACCCTTCTTTCCAACAACAATAAAAGGTCCTAGCCAAAGAGCCTCAAATTTACCATGTTTTCCTTTCTCCTGACACCTTGCATTCCACATCAACATCAAATCATTTTCCTCAAATTTTCTATTCATTGCCTTCTTGTCAAATAAATACTTCATTTGTGCCTATAACTTTATGTTTTGACTTTGGTCCTCTCTCCTTACTTCATCCAGTTCATCAAGTTGCTCCATCCTGTCTTCCATGGGTTCAAGAACTTCCAAATCTTCCTGTAAGACAAACTGATAGACTAGTAACAAATTCTGCAGAGGCATCCTAGCTTGTGCTCCGTACACTAATTCAAATGGAGATTTTCCAATTTCCTTTTTCACGGTGATCCTATCAGCCCACACAGCCAATTTTAACTTTGAATCCCAAGCCTTCTTGTTCTATCTCAGCATCCTCTTCATAATCTTCAAGAGACTCTTATTGTTGGACTCTGCTTGACCATTGGCTTGTGGATGATAAGAAGCTGCATAAGAAATAGTAATGCCATACTTATCACAAAAGCATTTGAATTCATCTAACTTGAAACACATCCCATTGTCTGTGACTATCCTCAATGGTGTATCAAATCTGGTGATAATGTTGTCCATCAAGAAATTTGTTACAACTTTACTTGTAGCCTGCTTGGTTGGGATTGCCTCCACCCACTTTGTCAAATAATCAGTGGCAACTAATATCCATCTATGTCCTCCACTTGACTTCTCTTGTATCTCTCCAATGAAATCAATTCCCCATTGATGAAAAGTGGCAGCAACCTGCAAAGGTCGAAGTGGCAAAGCATCCTGATATTTCAATCCTCCAAAAAACTTTTGGCAAGCTTCACATTTTCTCACATGTGCAAAGGAGTCATTAAAAACATTTGGCCAAAAATACCCTGCCCTGAGAATCTTGTGTGCAGTTGTCTTTGCTGAATAATGACCTCCACAAACTCCTTCATGCATTTCCTTCAAAACATGTTTGGCCTGTGACTCGTCCAAAAACAACAACAATATGCCATCCCTGTTTTTCCAAAATAGATTATCATCCATAAAAACATATTTGGATGCCTACAACTTCATAGTTCTCCTCTGGTTGTCACTCAATCCATCTGGACACTTCAAATATTTAAGATAATGCATAACATCAGTATACCAAGGAGTGTGTTCAATGCTTGCAATTGCAGTCCCTTCCTCAACATTGCAGATCTGATTTGCATCAATATTAGTTTCTGTCATTAGCCTAGCCAAGCCTTGGCCTCTTACCAGCTTAGTAATCTGTATTTCCATGTCAAATTCTTGAATCCTATTGATCCATCTGCATCTTCTCCCTGTAACTTCAGATTGTGTTAAAATGTCTTTGACAGCAGCATGGGGGACATAAGCAATTACCTTTGCTCCAACAAGATATGGTCTAAATGCTTTTGTGGCCTTTACCAATGCAAAAGCTTGCTTTTCCATTATATCATATTTCAGCTCAGACCCTTGTAAAGACTTACTAAAGAAAGACACAAGTTGTTGATAACCATCCCCATTCTTTTGTAACATAACAACAACAATAGTGTGCATTGAGGCAAATGAAAAAATATGAAAAGGCTTTGTAAAATCTGGAGACTTTAGAATGGGAGCCTCTTTGATAGCCCTTTTGATAGACATAAAAGCATCTA
>VDFB02159406.1:0-42590 GCA_007258455.2 Sequoia sempervirens | reverse complement strand
GTAAAGATACTACCGTGTCTTGGCTTGAGAACTCCTTGGGAAGGGTGAGAAGAAGACCTTCATATCAGGTGAATTTTGATGACCTTGATAACATCTATCAGGAACCTCCTAAGAAGAAAGCAAAGAAGCAAGTTCACTTTGATAGGAATCCTGATAACGAGATAGTCATGGAGACTGCATTACCCCCAGAGGACAAGAACCGGGATGAGGTGAATATGGATGACTTCGTGATGGTCAAGGCTAATCTTGGTAAAAATACCAGACATGCGGATGTGAGTCTATTCAGAATTGTGTTTGAAAGTCTTCAGGAAAGAGTGCTCAAGGATGGAGAAGACAAGGCAGCCCTCAAGGCTGAAATACAGCAGCTCAGGCTTTAAATTTCTAACCTTGTCCATGGTTCTTCACAGGCTAACCAGCTGCTGCCCTAGGTTTTAGAGACACCAGCTGATCATCATCAGTTAAGACAACTGGTCATTTGTGGGAAAGAAACTCAAGAGTGGATCGAGAGTTTCATTGTCAAAGGAAAAGAGATCTTGGCACGGATGTTTCAGTTGAAAGAAAATGCTCATGAGCTATGTCAAGGTATCCAAGGGTTTGAACAAATGGTGGCTGAAGTAAAACCAAGGCATGAAATCATCATTGCTGATTTAGATACAGCCTATGGTTCAACAGTTTCAAAGAACACAAGAGGCAGATCCTTGCTTGGAGAGAGCGTCATGTTTTCAAAGTTAAAACCTACGAGAGGATATCCGAAGAATTTATTGCCTACAGACAAAGGGTGATTGAAGCTTTTCTTTTCATCAGTGAGTTTGTCACAGAGATTCCTTCTCGGTACAGTCTTGAAGATGGTTCCTACGTCGGGCTTGATGAAGTGCAAGCTCAATTTCAGAGTGTTGTTCGCAGCTGTGATCCAATTGGCGGGAGGATGAGTCATATTTCAATGATGTCAGCAAAGTTTGAAAAGGCGGCCAATGAGGTCAAAGATTTTCTTAGGTCAGTTGCAGATGGTGAAGATATTTTAGAAAAGCGGTGTTTTGCTATTGATGGCATAGATGCACCGAACCGGGACACAATTTCTAACTTTCTAGCGGATGTGATCGAGCTTTAAAGCAGCTTTCTTCTAGAAGCTTTCTTCCCGCTTTCTTTCTATTCTTGGAATAATTCTTATCCATTCTTTGAGAAGAGAAAGAAGATAAATGTAATAGTTGTCGTTTCTCGCTTTTTCTGCTTTCTTAGATGTTAGATGTTATCTTCTTTCTAGATTTAGAAATAAAGCTTGCTTGCTGAGCAAGCCCTAGATTGTGAAAGCAAGGAGATTTTAGGGTTCCCTACTCCTCTGCTTGCCTATAAATAAGAGCCTTTGCTCATAAGTTTTCTTTAACCATGCTAGTGATAACAAAACGCTGAGCCTATTGTGCCTTCTATTTGTTATTCAAGTGTTCAATTGTTTTATGATAGCGAATTGTTGAGTCTCTTTTAGCCAACAAGGAGTTGTTGTAATTGTTGTTTGATCATGATTCAGTATGAAGACACCATCACGACGACTCATGCCAACATGTAAACCATAATCGAAGTTAGGTCCAAACAATTCTAGTTGCCCACACAAGGTGAACCCACCATTAGTGAGCCCACTAGTGATATGGATTAACGAAGCTTTCTTAATTCAACCACCACATTCCACAACTATCCATGTGCATGAATTAAAATCTGCTTTACTCTAAGTTCTACTTTAAGATTCTAAGTGAATTGGAAGGACGAAGAAATCTTGCTAGCTACCCACAATAAAAGATGAAACCACAAGCAATGATAACTCTTTTTATTATAGGAGTGTTCACAACAATCTCTTACAAAGCATTCAATTTGAAAACTTTCCTTCCTCTTCAATCTATGCTATGCTATCAATCTATGCTATCTGTCTCTCTATTCTATAGTTGGCCAATTCCAACAGACGGCTCAGATTGAATTACAATGAACAACTCAGATCGAGCCACATAAGCTCTAGTCAAAATTTTGCCTTGAAAACTGCCAGAAAGTGGAGTGGGGCAATAAATGAGCACAGAATGCCCACTCTCTCCCGTTGACCACTACGAGCATTTAATGCCCACTATCTTCTAGAAGATTCTCATCCAGAAACACGTTCCCATTGTTCTTCTCCTTGACTGCAAACTCGATCAATCTGATCATCACAGCTTCTTCTTCTTGAACTGATATGGCAAGCACATTCTCAATCTAAACTTCCAAGACGACTACTTCTTTCTCCTGTTTGATGGTGATTTTCCTCCTTGCTGCCACTGCATCTTGGGTTGTGCGAAGTATGCTGGAGAACATTTTCTGGGTCATTGAAGGACTTCACACTTGAGAAGAATTCTTCTGCTTTGTTCTTTAGTCCATCCCGCTGTCACTCTTTAACATTGAAGCTTTTTGCTCTTTCCTCCTCCTTAGCCTTGAGGACCTTTTAGTGCCTGAGGATGATCTTTAACGCTTGGGCCTTCATCTTTTCCTCCATCCTGATCTTGAAGGATTTTCTTGTCTTGGACTTGACCATTTCTTCGTTGCCACCTGCCTCCTTGAGTTGGGTGCATATTAGGTCTTTGCGGAGAAATTCCAACACTTAGCCGTATCTTCCAACATCTCCCTTCATGGTTTGGGCACAAATGAGACATCATGGAAGAGTTTGAAACATGTAACTTTATCCCCTTCCAAGGTTGTAATGTTGTCCTGGACTAGTTGCTCCATCACCCCAAGTCATCATGCTTTGGTCCCGGTGTTCACCCTGCAAAACAATCAAAAAGAAGGGCATCAAAACACTTATAGTGTAAATCCACTTCACTTACCTAATTGCCATGTTTTGATTTCCGAGGTCTAATTGATCTCTGGATCTGATAAATTCATCATTTTCCTCTACAAAACCTTGCTTTCTTCATAACTTTTCTTCATGGGCGCATTTGGATGTCTATGTTTGGAGTATCTCCACCAATGCCTTAGAAATATTTGAGCATCCTGTTCATCTTGGGCATATATGACCCCTTGTGTTTTATGCTTCATCTTTGACGCCTTGGAGACTTTCATGTAACTTCATTCATTTTATGCCTTGTTCCTTAGGTGCATTTGAGACCCTGAGTGCTAAGCGTATTTCCACCTTGTGTTATGGAATTCGTGCCTTAGAAAAACCCTTCATGTATTCCCCCTTGGGCGCATTTAGGAGGTCTCACTTCACATTTCATGCCTTAGGCAAATTTCCACCTGCTCCCAGGGCGCATTTTACCCCTAGTGCCTATTGTTTCAATGCCTTAGAAAATTTTTACCCATCTTCTTCCTCCTAGGGCGCATTTGGAGAGTCCTGCTTTCATTTTTGCCTTAGACAAAAATTTCTTCATCTTGAGGCTTGCTTCTCTTGTGCTTACCATCTTGTTTTCTCCTTGTGCTAGGCGTACTTGAATAGGTGATGTCATTTATGCCTTAGAATATTCTTTTCACCTCTTGAGGGCGCATTTAGGAGTGTCTTCTTCCATTTCTTATGACTTAGAAATTTTTTCAAATCTTCTGCTCATGATGGGCGCATATGAGGGGCGGTCCTTCCTTTTCTATTGCCTTAGAAATTTTTTCAAACCTCTTGTCTACCTTGGGCGCATTCTAGGGGTGTTGCTTTCATTTTAATGCCTTAGAAACGTTTTGATGCCACCTTGCTACCTTGGGCGCATATGGAAGGGTCTCCTGCCATTTCCCAATGCCTTAGCAAAATTCCTTCAAACAACTTCTAGTTGACGGCGCATTTGGGAGGTGGTGCTTCCATTTTTCATCACTTAGAAATTTTCCAGCCACCTGTCTACCTTGGGCTCATTTGGGAGGTAGTGCTTCCATTTTCTTGACTTAGATTTTTTTTGATGCCATCATCTCATTCAAGGTGGGCGCATTTTGGGGGTCTTGCTTCCACTTTTCCATCACTTAGAAACTTTCAAGCCACCTTGAGGGCGCATTTGAGAGGTGGTTAGGCTGGGCGCATATGGAGGGGTCTTCTTCCATTTCTCAACGCCTCGTGTGCTTCCTTGTCTCCCTCTTAGCCTATCTGAATAATTAGCCAATTTTTCAACCTGCTTGCCCTCACTTTCTATTTTTAGTAACTCCTTGATTCTCGAACTTTTGCAACTCCTCTTGACTTGAAATTTGTTCCATATGATCCTCATGACCTAACTGATCTGTTCACACTTTCCTTTTGTGCTCACCTGCTATTCTTAGTCCTGTTCTGCAAATGACTTACTATAAATAGTAAGTATGCAAAATGCGCTCAAATTTTACCAGTAGACTCCTTGAAAGATGCTGATCACAATGGGATACATCAGTTTTTCATTTTTCTCGAGTTTTACCCCTCATTTTAGGCATCGAAGTTGGAAACCCTAATTTGACTTGCATGTGCCTCAACTGGCTTTTGTTTGACTTCGTTTCTGTTCTGGACTGTTCTGCTCGTGAAACTGAAGCTCTGGGGGCTGCTGGAGTGAACCTGCTAAAAATAGTAAGTGTCTGAAAAGTGACCAACTGACTGTCGGATGTGGTTGCATGTCATACTGCCCGGGAGATCTAAAAAAACCAGAAAAACCCATAAAACTGGTCTGCATGTGGGTACTTGCTAAAAATAGTAAGTCATCAACTTGACTTGCATGTTACATCATTGTGAAGCTCTCGAAAAACCCAGAAAGACTATCCGGACATGCATTGAAAAATCATACATGTAAACCCTAAAAATGGCTCCCAAAGCCATAACTGCTTAAAATAGAAAGTTGTTAGAATTTGCTCAAATTTTGCAGGCAAGTAGCTCGAAGTGCTCTAAACGTGGTGTAGCAATCAAAATTTCAGAAGTCCTGAGAAAAAGGTCCCAAATTGAGTACTTACTAAAAGTAGTAAGTTGTTAGAATTCAGTGAAAATTTAATGGGAACCTTCCTGAAGTCTTCTGAACGCAGTGCCAAGCTCAGATTTCCATTCGCTCCCTTAAATTAACCCCAAACTAGCCCGAAGAATGAAAACCTCGATTTCACAAACTTAGCCAAAATTTCAACTTAGGCCAAAAGATGGGCACATCCCCGGAAAGACAAATAGAACAAAGAGAGATAGCTGCAAAACCAAAGCCAAAAGACCCGAATGGAGCAAAAATTAGGGGGTCCTCATTTTGAATGGGGTGATGTGTGAAAAGGTCACAACAGGGACCATATAAACCTTCATGGTGGATGCCATTTTTTCACAATTTTATCAATTTTAACCAAGTTTGAAGAGTCTTCCAAATCCTTCAAAAAACACAGGCGTTGAAGGCATAGAGTAGCAATCAGGCCCTAATTATGTTTGTTGGCTATTTATTTCATTGAATTGTATTTTTAGCTTCAACTTCATTTCCCTTTTCTCCTTTCTTGTGCTTGCAAATGAAATGAATCATTTTGAAGTGTTAAATACCATTTTACACTTCAATACCATTTTGCATACTTTAGGTTTTAGTGTTTTGATTTATTGTTTTTTTGCTTTAGGTTTAAGTGTTTTGATTTATTTATTTTTCTCCTAATTTTCCACAACTGTCATGGCTGGGTTTTGAGGATGAGACTCAACAAGTCTGACTAGACTTGTTGGGTACTTGGCTCTTGAGTCTCTTGGCCTTGTTTTGACTGGTTTGCCTCAAGACTTGCCAAGTTTGGACAAGTCTTGTAACTATGGTTTTTAGTTATCCTTACTAGGAGTCTAATTGAAGATTTATTGAGTTAGGATTTAGAATATATTTTGTAGGAAATATTGTATATTTACTCTTAGCTTAGAAGTGTCATTTGTATTTAGACTTGGAAGCGTAACTTTCATGCCTGCTTTTTGTTGATGTTGCTATTCATTGAGTTATGTGTTTTTATGTTCAATTGCCTTGTGTTAAGTAGAATTTGATAATCATTGTAGGCTCTGTATTGCAATATTTTTCAAAATGAGTCTCGTAGCTTTGTATGCAGTTCTTTCATTCTTAATTCTTAGTAATATCAGTTTATGTTCATTTCAGTTCAATCTTCTTTTACTTGTGATTTGTAGCCTTTATGTTTAGCTAAAAATTGCAAGTGCTCATTAGTTGTGTTAGAATTTTTCTTTAGTGGATAGATACAAAATATAAAATCTCTTCTCTAGTGTAGAAGAACTAAATCGCTTGGGAACAAAAAGGTAGGTTTATCTTTTAGGTTTGTTTGTATTGCATGCTTAAAGATCCTGTATTATGTATGTTTAAGTTTTACAAATTGTAGTGTTAGGAAGTATGTCATTTCCTTTTCTATTCTGAAAAGTGACCTTCCTCTCATAATTCAAAGGATAATTTTGTTGTGCATGCTGTTTTGTTTTGTGTTGCATTGAAAGGTGTGAATTAAAATGCTAACAATTTGTTTTTGAGATTTTCTTTTATGTTTGTTTGCATTGCATGTTTAAAGATCTTTGAAATATTCCCCTTAATTTTTTTCCCAAAATTTAACACACAAATCAGCAACCAATCACTGATTAGCGTTAGCTCCAAATGCAAATCAGCATGGAAAGTAACTCTAACCAAGAATGTTCACCAAGATCCCAATGTGGGCGAGGTGATAGCATATGGTCAGAGGATCATTAGGAATAAACTGAACTGAAATTACAATTCATCTGCTGATGCAGGCATCCACAAGCAGTGGGGATACTCCACTTATTCAGTGGGTAAGATTATTACATTATTAAAGGCGGCAAGCCAGCCATTTAAATCCTCACTTCCACTTATTAACGTGGGGGGAATACAGTCCACACAACCACTTATTTAGTGGGGGGAAACTTACAATTAAAGAAAGATGATTATTTAAACTCAACCACTCAATCGTGGGAGTATGAAATTTAAACTAATTGCAGCAAATAAAATAAATAGCTGTTAGTACTACTAATTAGCTTTACAATGAATTAAACAGCTGCAAATAAGAAAGATATGCTTCCAAATCCATCAATGGTTAGAGTAACACTTCCTCTAACTCTTACAATACAATAATGATAAAAAAATGAAGCTCAAACTAGCATTATATCAAAAACTAACAAGTCTGATATAAAAATCTGCAATCTGGAAATGTCTATCAGCAAACAACAAACTCATAAAAATGATCACAACTCCTTCTAAATACCTCCGAATAAGCTGGAATGTTTTGCAAAGACCTTCTAGGAGGATGGTGCCCAAACTCAAACTACAAAACTGCATCAAAACTCAAGATATTATTCTTGCACGAATCCCAAAGCACTCATGAGATGGTACGGCCCTGTAGAGGGGCGATTTCTCTTGGAAAAATCAGAAACTTGGAATTAAAATCTGAAAACCTCCAAATATGGTCGCCATTATCATAGAAATGCAATGATCAAATACCCATAACCAAAATAAATTCATACCAAAAGCTGTATGCAAAAACCACCTTCAGCTATGACTGTATCAAGCAACTTCAAAACTGGAAATTTCATCAAAATCTTCAACTATTGAGCTCAATCTGCTAGTCTGATTTGAGAAGCAGCAAATGACCAACTAGGTGTTGTATTTCAAACACGAAATTGGATTGGAACTAGGAGGTAAGCATCCCTCGAAGTATTAAACAAGTTGTCATTTCGACAGCATATCATTAACATAAAAATATTGGATAATCAGCTCTTCAAACAGCAGCAATATATAAGTTTCAATTGGCAAATGAAGCAACAGGAGACTCTTCAAATTCCAAGAAGTTGAATCACTTCAACCTCCAAAAGGGACGCCACTTTAAGCATTTCACTTTTTGAAATATTAAAATATCATTCAACTTCCCCTTTAGGCATCCATTTCATATTGCAACAATAAAGCATTTATTAAATAATTAAATGCTCACTTGACCCCTTTATGTCCCCTTCTTTAAAACAACTTGAAGTCATCAAGCCTAGGCGTGGGGTACAACTTCAAGACATGAAAATTGACTAAGTCTGAAACTCAGTCCAAGGAGATAACCAAATACAATGCCCAAGCTGCAACTGATGAATTGCTAAAAATAGCAAACTGACAAATGCCAAACTGAACCAAGTTGATGATGATGCTTCTGCCCAAAAATGAACTTACTAAAAATAGCAAATGCCAAAAATAGTAAGTTAACTTCAAAACCATCAGAAAGCCAAACTGAACACTGAACTGCAAAGGATTGAATTGCTGCTAGATAGATATTGCCAAAAGATAGACTTGCTAAAAATAGCAAACTGCTATAAATTGTAAGTCTGCACAACATCCTCTGAACGCCAATTGAGCAATATCTGAAAGAGGAAACCCTAGTTTTCTACTTCAGCTTAGCCTATGGATTTCCGGAAATAGGCTAAATCCAAAAGAAGAGTGTATGGCCAAAATGGGGACATTACAATCTCATAGGTTCTATATTTTACAAATTGTTGTGTTAATAATTATATAATTTCCTTCTTTTCTTTGAAAAGAGAGCTTCTACTCAAATTCAAAAAACAATGTTATTGTGCACGTTGTTCCATTTTGTGTTGCATTGAAAGGTGCAAGTTAAAATGCTAACAGATTGTTTATATGTAAGTGCACCATGCTCTGCAGGAGCTCATGCCTCCTAGTGCTATTCTTGATTCAGCACATTTAGCAATAGAATTTTCACTAGCTTTAGGGATGGAGCTAATTAAATGGGAGGTCATTTTGTCTACGTAGGCACAACATATTATTAGATTTGTTTGTTATTCCTTTGTACTTATCGTTACCGTTATTATTATTTTAAATCATGTTTTGTCTACCTAAGATTAATGGAGAATTAAGCCATGGTTTGAGTAGGGTTCCTTCCCATTGAGCATATAGTGAGGGGAAATTCTAAAAGACATCTCTTTCAATCTTAATTTGTTAATGCAATACAAAGAGGTATTATTGTAAGAGAACATATATTTATGGTGAGATTTGTAGGTGCAATCCATCTCAAGTGAGCAGGTGCTCCCATTTTTCTGCATTAATTTTGTATGAATGGTATAGGAGCTCAACAAGGATGGGCATAAATATGAAAGGGTGGTTCTTCCATGTAATTGATATTATGATGGTAAAAGTCTCATAGTTGCACACTAATGAAAATAATAAATTGTTCCAATATGTTTGTAAATGATGATTCTTATTGTGCGTACTGTAATTTTGAAGCATAATGAATTGTGTTTAATTTTCCAAGCAACAACCTAAGATCTGTATAGCCCTCACAATATTGCAATAACTATATTGTTATGTATCTGGTTCATGTCTAATTTATTTTTCATTTTTTGCAGGTTTTGGATTTTCTGACAAACCCCAACCGAAATATGGTTTTGACTACACAATGAACGGTAAGCTTGTATAGAAGCTAGATCTTCAAATGTTAGTGAATTGAATGAAAGCAGTAAATGGTTATGGACAAAGAATGTTTCTTTATGCTTTGATATCATTAGTTTAATATTTCCCTGATTTGCATGTGGCATAGGAATGAAATTTGTGTGTTATGATATATGCTAAACTTGCTCAGAAAATATTTTTCTTCTTTAGAATACAAAGTATCATTGGGATCTCTGCTAGAAGTCCTCGGTATTAAAGATGCCACACTGGTTTCTCAGGTAATTAGTTGAGATGCCAATAAAAGTTCTCATCCAATAGGGCTTACATTTGTAATGTTGCTTCAGGCATTTTCAGTATAGCGTTTCTTTTGGTGAATTTCATAAAATTTTCACTTCCCTCTGTCTGAAAACCAATACATATTCCTATGTAATATGCAGGGTTACTTTGCTCCTATTGTAGTTGATTATGCGAGGACCTATCAAGACAATCTCAAAAAGTTAATTCTTATTAATCCTCCTGTAAGGATTTGATCGTAGACCCTTGTTATAGAAGAAACATATTCCTTGGTGTAGGTAGTTAATACAACTGTTTTCAAGTGTGCAAGATCCTGATAGAATATTAATTAAGCTGGACTAGGCAATTCAGATATTATATAGTTTGAAGTTCATTTTTCTTTTCTATTTGTTATGTAGAAACATAGTGCATATCTATTGTCTATATATAGTTATTTTTTATACCACATTACATGCTTGTTGATTAGTTTTTAATGGACATTGAAGTTGACAGAGCAACATGCAAAACTACCTTCAAGTTTATCATCATTCTCAAACTTCTTATTGGGTGAGATTTTTTCTCAGGTAAGAAGGGATCATCTTCACTCCTAATGTTTAGAACCTATAACTTGTATTTTCAGATTGTCTTCACAGCTAAAGTGTTCATCACATGTTATTTGAAATTGTTCTGTATTGAGGAGAAACTAAAATGTTATTGCTTGCATGAACTTACCTAAAAGTGTGATGCAACTGTATATCATATTGTAACCACAGGATCCTCTACGAGCCAGTGATAAACTGCTAACAAGTTGTGGTCCATACTTGATGGATGAAGAGGATGCAATGGTCTATAGGAAACCTTATCTTACATCCGGTTCCTCTGGATTTGCTTTGACAGCAATTAGTAGGGTAATGAAAAAAGGAATAAAAGTAAGTTCAATTCATGATTTTTTGTCTCTTTGTCATTTCCATTATATATACGAGGATTGAAAGTTTCCAAATTGGTTGATGTAGATTCCTTTCTCCTATATTGCAAATTTCTAGATCATTAGAGTAAGATTACAAATATTTTACTAGTTTATATTAGTGCTTAAGGATGACAGATAAATGTGTGATGATGGGGATACATGGTGAATTGATACTATGAAAGGGCAAAGGTCACATGATAGACATTGCTTCAACTAACAGCAAAAGCCTAAAAATGGTAAAACTGATCTCACGACTGTTATATATCATCTAGAAATTACGATACCATGTTCATATCGAATTGTTTGATTAACTTTGCTTGTATGAACTTATAGTGATCTACGAGTGGGTTTTTATATGATACAAGGAGTAATCATTACTCAGGGATGATGTCTGAAACATTCTTGCAAGGCTTGGTTAAAGTTCTTTAGCATGCTCAACTAAATAATTTAAATGATAGGAAGTGTGAGGGCATAATTTAAGCAACCCATTTATTAGGATGTGTTGGCGTTTCAATTCGCACCTCTGGAGTGCATATTGGAAACGGACAGCTATGCACAGATAACCTGCTCTTCAAATTTGGAGGGGAAGCTCCCTCTTTGCTGATTATGCTTTTTAAAAGAAACAAAATGGCCGATCTTTTTGTTCTCAGCTTAAGAGCACAAGGTTTATAAAACTCTCTGTGTCGTAGCTGAGATTTTCTCTAGTTTCGTAAATCCAACTACAACTAAGCCTAAGCTAAAACCGTCCTATCTCAAGTAATTCAGAGCGAGAGGATCTAGGAGCAATTGGGAATGGTTGGATCACTTAGATAAACTATCTCTTAGAATGCATCCAAAGGCTCATTGCTCTTTCAGATTTACGCTCAAATAAAGTCTATGCAAGTAAACACTCAAACGGTAAGTCAAATCTCAGGATTCCCAAGGAGGCAAGGTGCTCTATCCGAGGTGTAGGCTGAAATATAGATTACTAGAAACAACATTAAACTATAATCTTCATCTCTAAATTCCCAAGGAGGTGTAACACTCTATCCGAGGTGTAGATCGAAAGAAAGATTATTGAAATAACAAACAATAAAGACTTTGAGAATTTTGGATCAAAGGCATGTGGCTCTCCTGACTTATTATCTCAACTTCAATCAAAGATTACACTAGCACATCTGGGACAGCAAATTGTATGATGAAACAAACACACAATAGACGATCAAACCAGCCTTATAACAAGACATTAAACAATAAACTGAACAAGGATTTGCATGATGAAACAAACATACAATCTTGTTCTTTCACAAAGTGAACCAATACTAAATAGCAATATTGCAGGCAAAAGTGGCTCAACAATTTGTTATCACAAGCAAAAGTTAAAATACAATGAGCAAGGTTGCTCTTATTTATAGAATCTCAAAGAAGTAGACAACCCTAAAGTCTCCTTGAGTTAACACTTAGTTCTTGCCAATCGGCAAGATTTATTCCTATGTCTAAATGCAGGTAACCTAACAGTTAATTGGAAAAACTACCTTAGTTAACTGGCCTAAAACTAAAACTAATTGGACTTGCCAACATGCAAGTCTTATTGATATGAGAGTCAACTAACAACTGATATCAGTTAATTGAAACCTAACTAAAAGTTCCAACTCCACCAAAAAATATTCCTAAGGAAGAGATAAACATGCACGAAATCAACAATCTGAACTCAAGAGTGATGTTGAGTTGACTGCTTCCTTTGACTCTATCCTTGGGGAAAATCGTGGGATATAACTGGCTGTCTACTCCAAGCCATCTTGAGCAATCATATCCTCCAAGAAATTGTTAACTGCATCATCATTTGGAGGTCCTCACATGTCTCAACTGTTAGTTTACTACTTGTCAACAACTTGATCAAACTTGGAAATATCTGCACACTTTAACTGGTTGCTCACTGATTGGTAACTTTGGCGGCTCTGTAGCTGGAGTGATGAACTCCGTTTCTTTTGTTGCTTTATGCTTCTGACATGCTTGATTTTTCTGAAGCGTGCTATGGTCTATGCCTCTCAACTTGTCCAAGTTGACCTCTTGGTGTGCTTGATGCAAATCGGTGTCAACTGGTTTTAGGAAATCGTGAATTAAGACCGATTTGGTCTTGAATTCAGTTTGAGTGAATTGCATACTGAAAAACTAGACTGTTGATTGTAAACTGGATATGTTCTAGCAACTTCTTTTGGTGAGGCTAAAAATAGCTTCTTGAGGGGCAATTTTAACGAAAAGTTTCTAAGACGTGGGTTTTGTAGAGAATATTTTTTTGAACAAACCCACAATGTCAGAAATTCGAAAAAGTGACTTTTTCTTTGACATGCAACAACCCTTTGAGGCAAAAGCTGTAGGGGCAACAAAAGATTATTTTTCTCGGAAAATTCTGGCATATGGGTATTGTAGGTGCCTGAGAGCTAAGCAAACCCAATTTCTCTGTTTTTTTGAAATGATGACTTTTTCGAAAACCCTAAAAATAGGGGGCAACGGGCAATTTTCTTGAAAAATTTTGGAACATGGGTTTTGTTGCCAATGCTATGTTGAATGAACCTAGATGACCAAATTTTGAAAAATGTCTTTTTGACCACCATGCAAAGCCTTTGACTTTCAGCCCGAAGTGGCTAAAAATTCTGGAACATTTTGTACATAGTAACCCAGTAGATCAATTTTAGAAAAAAATAGAAAAAGAAGAAACCTTAAAATTTAGGGTGGAAGCTTCTCAAGAAAATTTTACAATTTTCAAGAGAAGAAGAAAGTATGAGGACCCAGATTGTTGAAATCTGAAGAAGCCAATCGCTTGTTCTTAAAAACTGATGCCCTGGAAAAATAGCTGAGGGAAAAATATTCTTTTGTGAAATCTGATCTTGAATCTTCGAAGAATTTTGAAACATCCTCTTTAGCGCCTCCAAATCTTGTTTGTATGAAAAATACATCATGTCTTCAAACTGCAAGTATGAAAATGGTCTCCCAAATGCTTGTATAAATGAAAATGCATCAATATGGCGTCTCGTGCTTAATTCCTAAATTTTAGGAAACTATGCGACCTCTTTGGACATCCATTTAGTCAACAAAATGACAACTAATCCTTAAATATGCGCCAAAAATCATGCAAAAGAGAAACGACGCAACATGCAAGAAAAATGTAGCAGTTCACAATTCAGTTTAGAGTTGTTAACTGAAGATTGCATGCAAATTTGAGTTCAGTTGTCAAATCCCTAAAATTTAGGGCGGGCAAAGCATGCACATTTACTTCAAAAATATCTTCAAGTTAAAGTTGACTTTGGATGCCAACTTCTCCAGACTTAGAAACTTTTTTGAAATTTTCAATTTTTAGCCTTTGCAAATGTCACCGAAGCCTTTGTTTGTGTTGGCGTAACAACTAGCACCTCTGGAGTAAGAGTTGGTACGGACAGCTATGCACACTACGCAATGAGTGCTCTTCAAATTAGGAGGGGAAGCTCCCTCGTTGTGCTTGACAAAAGTGCTTTGAAAAGGAAAGTAAACTAAACTAAATCCTATCTTTTTGTTTCAGCTGTAGAGGTACAAGGCTTTCTCGAAAACTATATACGTTGCAGCTGAGTATTTTCTGGTTTTGCAGACTACTAACTACAACTATGCCAATTAATTAAAATCTATCCAATTTCCTCAAGAAAACAGAGCATGAGAAAACGGAGCAAGGTTTGACTATCAGACGATAAACGAGTATAGATTCTCAACTTGAAGGCAAGGTGGCACATCTATCAGCTCAATCTAAACATGTTTTATTGGTAACAACATCACACGATAAACTGAATACGGATTCTCAACCTGAAGGCAAGGTGGCACAACTATCAGCTCAATCCGAACAAGTTTATTGTTCACAACAACACACGATAACCAAGCGCAGATTCTCTACTTGAAGGCAAGGTGGCACAACTATCATCTCAATCTGAACAAGCTTATTGAACACAAAATATATTTATCTAACTAAGGAAAGAATTCACCATCACAATTTCATGAAACCCTATGTGGCATAACAATTCATTATAACAGCAAAAGCGCATGAACAGATACAAAATGAGCAATATTGAAGGCAAGGTAGGCACAACATATATTACTCTCTCGTGCAAAAGTTCGTGAACAAATACAAAGTAGCAATACTACAGGCAAGGTGGGCACAACATGTATGCTATCACGCAAAAGTTATTTACAAATGAGCAAAAGCTCTTATTTATAGACATCAAAAGGTGTAGGGAACCCTAAAATCACCTTGAGTCAACTACAGTCTTGCAATGCATGCAAGATTTATTGCTAAACCCTAATAAAGCAAACTATACAGTTAACTGGAAAGCTACCATCAGTTAACCGATACATCTAACCTAAATGGACAATGTGCAAGCATGCACGTCCTTATTTAAAGCAAAGTTAACTGGACACTACCCTCAGTTAACTGGAAACCCTAACCCTAACTCCTTTGAAGATAATCCCAAGGAAGAGATAAGTATGTATGAAATCAGCAAGTGAACTCAAGACTGAAAGTCGAGTTAACTGCTACTTTTGATTCTATCCTCGAAATTAACTGCGGGTCCCAACTGGCAGATCACTCAAAGTCATCTCAGTCTAACATTTCGACCAAGAACTCATCAATCTCTCTGTGTTCTGGCACTTTGATGCTGTCCAAAACAATAATCTGTTTCTTCAATTCTCTGTCACTTTCCTCAACTGCTTTTTGGCAGTTTCTAATATCTTCAATTGCTTTCTTGAAACTAGATGTCATCACAGAGATGTGATCCAGAATCTCCATCAAGATATCATGAACATGCTTTTGGAACTCAGTTTGTACTTTGTCCAACTCAACATACGTGCCATCTTCAAGAAGATAATGACATGGAATCTGAACAACAAAACCACTGACAAGTGCAAGTACTCCAACCACATCATCTTTCATTGAAAACAACTTGGTAGAAACCTTTTCGCATATCTCCATTTTGAGAAGGTGCTGCTCTCTCCAAGTAAAAACCTTCTCTTGATCTTCATCAGCCTCCAAGGCGTCATATGCAACAGACAACTGGGACACAAGAACTCGATCCTTGGCTAAATTCTTTGCAACCGAAACCTCGAGCAACTGAATACCTTGACGAAGTCTATGTGCATCACTCCTCAACTGATACAAATCTGCAAGAAGACGTTGACCCGTAGCAACTAAGCTTTCAATCCAGTTATCTAAAAGTCTGCCATGATTGACTAACTGATCCAGCTTTCGTTGTTTTGCAGGTGTATTCTGAGGAAGGACAGGCGCTCTACTCGAATTTCCATGGACAAGATCAGAAATATATTGACGAAGTTGTCTGTTTTCAGCCTTAAGCAATGCCTTATCCTCTCCATCCTTCGTGATGCGTTCTTCAAGATTATTGTTGACAATCTTAAGAAGAGTCACGTCTGTCTCTCGAGTAGTCCTGCCAAGATTTGCCTTAGTGAAAGTAAAGTCACCAACTTCGACTTCATCTAGGCTCTTACCCTCTGGAGGAACAACAACTTCGATAACAATCTCTGATTCTGGAGTCTTCTCAATATGCACCTGCTTCTTGATTTTCTTGTTCGACCTTCTCTGATAAGGCTCACCAAACTCAGACAAATCAAGGTTATATGAAGGTTCTTGCCTCTGTCTTCCCAAAGACGTCTCGAGCCAACAAGACTGAACAATATCATTAATTCGAGGAGAGACTGTCCCTGATGTATCCACCTGTGGCGGTTCAGTTGTCTCTGATCCAACTCGAATTGGTATCTCAGGCTCTGAATCTATGTCAATAGGTTGTACATGCGGCGAACTAGGAGGTGGAACGTGAGGTTCAACCTGAATGACTGTCTCTACTGGAATCTCAGGTACGTTGACAACTTGCTTCTGCTTACTCTTACCAGTAGCTCTCTTTCCCGTGTTTCCACTGAGTCTAACCCCTTCAAGAGGTATCACAATAGCTTTGACCCGAGGTCTTGACCTAGAAGTAGAAGGCAATGAAGAAAACTTCTCTGGCGGCTCTGTCACAGGAACTGACTTTCGCTTCCGTTTACTCTCCAAGAACTGCTTGCTGGTCTTGATAACCGATTTAGAAACCTCCTCAATAGAAGCATTCTCCTTAGCATACCAATCTGGTGAACGAAGTGGCTGCCGAGCAATTTGATCTCTGACATATGAATTGAGAAGAACTTCTCCATCATCATCTGATAGACCATCAACATCCTCTGATAGGTAATCAGAGAGCTGAGTGATAGTAAGTCTACAATAGTGACGACGATGAACCTCAAATTCATCTTCACAATTAGCCCAGAAATCTTCAAGTGTTGGCTTATGTGCAATCCCTCGCTCTAACCTGTTTGCATAATGACCCAAAGGATCATAGGAACGCCTCTCAGTATGAGTTTTAAACTTGAATCTTTCTATCTCGGTTGACATAAGCTTGGCATCTGTTGCCGCACTGCATGTGAAAATCCCTAATGCAAATGGAAAAGTAGCTGCAGTCTTATGACGATTGCGAAGAAAGAAATGAACATGTTGCATCTGCCTGAGAAACTCCATGAAGATGATCTTATCTGAGGATACCTCGGCAACATCAAGGGCTCTCCAACATATTCATAAACCCGGATGTATGTGAAAGTAGGGAATTGGATAAACCAATCCGCCCAAGTCTCCATCGCTGATTTTGCCTCGGCAGAAATACGAATGTGCATTTCATTGTCAAGATCTCTAACTGTCTTCATAGAAAAGTGATCATTCACTGCTCGAAAGTCTTGCTCAGATTTAGAAAACTCCAACTGAGGATAATACTCGTGAACACGTTGAACACCAAGAGTGCCATTAGTCTTTAGATGCTTGTAGCTGCCTTGGAATGCAACTAAGTAGACCAAGTAAGATATCATATGAAACTCATGAAACTTGAGAAAATTAGTAATCTGCTAATGTAGGCAATCACTAATCAACATAGCCCAGTCAAAATGTTCTGTGCCATCAAGAATTCTGGAAATAAGGTAAAACATCCATGATCGGAAAGTGCTAGCATCCTCTTGGCCTGTAACTCGATTGAGCAAAGTTATCAAAATAGCAACCTCGTCCTTGAATTCACCACAGCCAACCTTTTTAGGCATGTTAGTCTTCTAAACTTTCAGTCATTTCTGAGCCACCTTTCTCTGCGAACGCTGTTGATCTCCATCCCATATCTTCTCATAGGCTTCAATAACCACAGTAAAGTTATCTGAACGCGGAGGAATAGCAAAACATTTTTCTATATCTTTCGGTTTGAGACTGCAGACAACCCTCCCATCAACTGATCTGATTTGTCGTGAAGATGAGTCATAATGCTTGATACAGGCAAGAACAAACTCGAGATCAAAAGTGGTAACAGGAATAGATGCCGCTGCCAACAATCCGGAACGCTCAAGATTCCTCAACGAATTGCTGCTAACACCCTCCAGACTGCTTAGATTAACCACTGGATAAACATGATTTAGGTCTGTATCTGAAGTTTTGACAAAATTATGCGTAAGGGCCGATTTGATCTTATAATCAATGAGATTGAACTGCGTTTTGAAAATGAGGACTTTTGACTGTAAAGTCGAATATACTTGGACAACTTTATGGAAAAACTGAAAACCTCTGGACAAGGCTAAAAATAGCCTAAGGCAAGAGAAATTTTTGAAGTTTTTCTGAAACACATTTTTTCGACTGTTGGCGTAACAACTAGCACCTCTGGAGTAAGAGTTGGTACGGACAGCTATGCACACTACGCAATGAGTGCTCTTCAAATTAGGAGGGGAAGCTCCCTCGTTGTGCTTGACAAAAGTGCTTTGAAAAGGAAAGTAAACTAAACTAAATCCTATCTTTTTGTTTCAGCTGTAGAGGTACAAGGCTTTCTCGAAAACTATATACGTTGCAGCTGAGTATTTTCTGGTTTTGCAGACTACTAACTACAACTATGCCAATTAATTAAAATCTATTTTCCTCAAGAAAACAGAGCATGAGAAAACGGAGCAAGGTTTGACTATCAGACAATAAACGAGTATAGATTCTCAACTTAAAGGCAAGGTGGCACATCTATCAGCTCAATCTAAACATGTTTATTGGTAACAACATCACACGATAAACTGAATACGGATTCTCAACTTGAAGGCAAGGTGGCA
Organism: Sequoia sempervirens; assembly: GCA_007258455.2. Classification (NCBI taxonomy): domain Eukaryota; kingdom Viridiplantae; phylum Streptophyta; class Pinopsida; order Cupressales; family Cupressaceae; genus Sequoia; species Sequoia sempervirens. Next base: position 23,879 of record VDFB02159406.1, on the reverse strand, counting down.
CAACTATCAGCTCAATCCAAACAAGTTTATTGTTCACAACAACACATGATAACCAAGCGCAGATTCTCTACTTGAAGGCAAGGTGGCACAACTATCATCTCAATCTGAACAAGCTTATTGAACACAAAACATATTTATCTAACTAAGGAAAGAATTCACCATCACAATTTCATGAAACCCTATGTGGCATAACAATTCATTATAACAGCAAAAGCCCATGAACATATACAAAAAGAGCAATATTGAAGGCAAGGTAGGCACAACATATATTCCTCTCTCATGCAAAAGTTAATTACAAATGAGCAAAAGCTCTTATTTATAGACATCAAAGGTGTAGGAAACCCTAAAATCACCTTGAGTCAACTACAGTCTTGCAATGCATGCAAGATTTATTACTAAACCCTAATAAAGTAAACTATACAGTTAACTGGAAAACTACCATCAGTTAACCGGTACATCTAACCTAAATGGACAATGTGCAAGCATGCACGTCCTTATTTCAAGCAAAGTTAACTGGACACTACCCTCAGTTAACTGGAAACCCTAACCCTAACTCCTGTGAAGATAATTCCAAGGACGAGATAAGCATGTGTGAAGTCAGCAAGTGAACTTAAGACTGGAAGTCGAGTTAACTGCTGCTCATGACTCAAACCTTGAAATTAACTGCAGGTTCCAACTGGCAGATCACTCCATGTCATCTGGGTCTAACACTTCGACCAAGAACTCATCAATCTCTCTGTCTTTTGGCACTTTGATGCTATCCAAAACAACAGTCTGTTTCTTCAGTTCTCTGTCACTTTCCTTGACTGTATGCACACATTCTTTGACATCCTCAGCCGTCTTTTTGAAACTAGCCGAAATCACTAAAATGTGATCCAACATAGACACCACAGGATCTCCATCAAGATATCACGAACAAGCTTCTGAAATTCAGTTTGTATAGCCTCGAGATCAGCGTAGGTACTATCTTCATGAAGATAATGGCATGGGATTTGAGTGACTTTGGCGGCTCTGTAAATAGAGTAATCTCTGTTCCTTTTGCAACGTAACGCTTCATTGTTAGCTGCTTTGATGAAAACCTAAATTAAGACCGATTTGGTCTTGAATTCAGTCTAGTTGAACTGCCTTTTGAAAAACTTGCCCGTTGACTGTGAACACGGCTTTGTTCTGACAACTTTCTCCGGAAAGCTAAAATGGCCCCTGGTGAGGCTAAAAATAGCCTGTCGGAGGATAATTTTCACCAAAAATTCTGAGACATTGGTTTTGTCCGGAAAATGATTCTAAGACAACCCACAACGTTAGAATTGTGAAAACACGTCGTTTAGCTTGACATGCAAAGATTCTTCAATCGAGAACTACAGGGGTTTTAGAGCTTCTCGGGGCAATTTTTCTTGAGAAAATCTGGAACATGGGTTTTGTGCACAACGGAATTCTGAACAAACCCAGATGATGCGATTTTCAAAAAGATGTGTTTTTGGCCCACATGCAAAGAAATGTTCAGAAAAAAGCACAGAGCTTCAGAATGAAGGCTACGAGGCAATTTTCTCGAAAAAATCTAAGACAGGTTTTGCTGCTGATGCTGAAATATGCGAACCCAGATGGTCAGATTTTGAATATTTTTTCGTTTTCTTTGACATGCGAAGAAAGTACCTAAGATGAGAAATAGAAGAAATAAGACAGAAGATATAAGGTTTTACTTGCTCTGCTTTTGTAGAATTCGCCTATCTCTGACTTGGAATTGATGTAACCTGCATGCAAATTGAAAACAAAGTCTTGAATCTTCTTCTTCTGAACAATCTGAATCTGTTGCTATGAAGAACGCTGAATTCTGACACCTGTAGCACCTTTAACTTGCTGCTCGCTCAAGAAGAATGTAGACTTCGAAGCTTGAGATGAAGAAATAATGGACGCCAATGCTTGAATAAATAGATTTTCATCTTTGAAATTCGCACAAAGCATGAAACCTTGAAAAATGGCGCTCGGCTTATGATTGGACCTCATTTTAGTTAACTGAAACTAAAATAAGCTAAATAAAGCATCATGCTTTAGGGCGCCTTACCAAGACTTCAATTGCAAATTTATTTAAAGCACCATGCAAATTTGACTTCAGTTGACAATCCTTGTTGAATTCGCCATCTTCAAAATTCACTAAATTTACAATTAAAAATTAAAGCGTCCCTTTTAGAACTGAAGTTGACAATGAAAATTCGCCATACTTCATGCTTCATGCTTTAAATCTTCAAAATTCCAAATATGGCGTCCCTTTTAGAATTCAGTTGACATTCAAAGGAAAATTCGCCAACTTCACAAAGACTAAATTCATGCTTTAAATATGGCGTCCCTTTTAGAAACTCCAGTTGACAATGAATGAAGCATCAACTTCACAAAATTTTCACCAATTGCACCATGCATGCAAACTCAAGTTGATTTTCAAGCATAATCTTCAGTTAAGTGAACATGCAAACAAGTTAACTCAACATGCAAAGTTGTTAACTAGACATGGAAACTAGTTAACTCAACATGCGAACTGAAAGATCACTCAACATGCCAATATATGAACTGGAGATGACAACCCAGAAATCGTTAAGTCTAACTGAAGTTAGAACTCAAGTTAAGGCGCACTAGTCAACTTCTTTCGAAAAATCAACTTTGACCTCTTAAGGCGAATTCCAGACTTAGCCAATTTTCATGAAAATTTAGACTTAAACCTCTTTCGAAACCTCTGTTCATCCTCTGACCCTGGCTGACTGACTCCACCAATTGACTGGCTGACAGATGCATCGCAGAGCAGGATAAAAACTAATCAAAAGGTACCTTGAGACTGAACATCATAAAACTAACATCTGAAGGTTCAAAAATCCAAGCGCCCTTTTCAAAAGTTGCTCTTTTTCTCAGACTTAGCCATATTTTCTCATCTCGATCTTGTACGAAGGGAAAAACAAATCCTTCATAACTTCTGATATACCAATTTTCAGGACTGGATCACAGGTTCATTGCGGAGCCGACTTCATTCTGCATGACAGCTGCAAAGGCACATTTCTCCAGAAAACATCATCTGAGGGGTGAAAATCAAGGGTGCCTTTTTGACAAGTTGCTCTTTTTCCACCAGACTTGGCCATTTCTGGAACTGACCAAAATAAGACTAAAACTCCGACTGCAAGCTGCTGAGTCATCTTCTGATCTGACGGAGATAGGCAACGGAAAGCTGAACGTAACACGAACAAATTGAATATCCGAGATCATAAAAAAGATGGCATTAAAGACTTGAAAAGCTCAGGCGCCTTTCTGAAAAAGTGCTATTTTGCCTTTTCCTTTGATATTTTGACTAAGATTTGACCCCATGTTTGACCTCTAGTTTAGGCACTTCTGCAACTTAGATAAATCAACTAACGGATGTGTCGCGAAGCTTGAACAAATGTGAGATAAACATCTCGAGTGGCATTTAGTCAAAAACCTTCATTTGACACCTCAAAAAGATGGGTGCCTTTCTCAAAAGCTGCTCTTTTTTCCAGTGTTAGCCAATTTTGACTCTCCTCTCGTTTTGCGCTATATCTCCCGTAACTTGCACGAAACTGGTCTGTTTGACAGGCTTGATAGTCCATTGCGAAGTTGACGTGATGCCGGACAAATGTCTGCTGGAAGTGACAAACCCTAAAAACAAGATTTGAGCCCCTAAAAGATAGGGCGCCCTTTTGAAAATGTGCTCCCCTCTCCAGAGAGAAAATTTTGATGATTTTCCTTCAGATTTTCACTTTTTTCAAATTTCTTCAGCAACAGATTGACATGACACTAACACCAACTCCATATTTAAAAACCCCAAAAACGACCTTCTGACATCACTTTAAAAAGATTAAGACTCAATTAAGCAAAATGCCGTAGTGAAGCAAAAATTTTGGTTTTGGGTACAACAATTTGATCATTGTTTCTGAATGATTGACAGATCCAATAGATTGATTGACAGTCTCGTTGAAGAGCAGGATCAAAACTGAAAAGGAACTTCTTGAGATTGCAAACCCTAATTTTCTACTTTTGGATCATCAAAACTCTGGGTGCCCCTGGCCAATAGGGACGCTTTTGCTCATCAAACAATTTTCAAGGATTTTCACCATCTCAAACTTGATTTTCACCTCCCTTCAATCTGAATTTCTCGACACTTGACAAATCTCTTGAGCTGGCTGATCGGTTCATTGTGGAGTTGGATGAAAACTGAACATGATCTCTTAGAGGGCATAAACCCTAAAAACTGCATCTGGCATGTTTAAATCTTGGGCGCCCTTGGCCAATAGGGGCACTTTTATTGCCAGACAACTATTTTTACAACTTTCTAATTTTGTCCTTTGTGCTTCGTTCTTCGTTCAATGCGCCCCTGGCCAATAGGGGCACTTTTATTGCCATACAACTATTTTTACAACTTTCTAATTTTGTCCTTTGTGCTTTGTTCTTCATTCAATCTGCAGTTGTTAGTTACTATCAATTCTTTTGATCAGGCTGAGATATGCGATGGAAAGCTTGAAGAATTCTGAACAAGATGAGTATTTTAGAAAACCCTAACAACTACATTTGAGGGCTCAAAACCCTAGGCGCCCCTTGCCAACAGGGGTGCTATTGTGCTCTGAACTCATATATGACTATGACTAAATCCTTCTGTTTCACTCCCTATTCCGGCAGTTTGGCAACTCCAATTCATCCATTGGCAGACTCGTTGCGAAGCCTGATCAAGTATGAGACAAACATCTTAGATGTCATTTGCTCAAAAAGTTGTATTTGGTGCCTCAAAATTTTGGGCACCCCTAGCCAGTAGGGGCGCTTTTCCCCATCAGTGTTAGTCAAATTTTGACTAACTTCATTTGCCTTCGTCTTCCTCCGTTCTTCATTTGATCTTCAAATTCGGGCGTTATATGTCCTGGAATGGTTGGCCGGTTCATCGCGAAGTTGGAAGAATTTTGGAGAAGACTTTTTGGAAGTGACAAACCCCGAAAAGTTGATCTAAGCCTTTGAAACCTTTGGCGCCCCTGGCTAGCAAGGGTGCTTTTATGATCCAGAGTTAGAAAATTTCTAATGATTTTCACCTCTTCGAAAATTCCCTCCATCGCAAAGCATCTTTCCAAGCATCTTTCGCAATAGAACTTCTGTGATGCATTTGAGGCTTAGATTTTGACACTTGGTATCTGGCCATCTGCCATTGTTGACCTTGGAGTTCCTAACTTTTCTCCCTGAAAAAGTGAAGTAGACCCACTAGAGCAAAATTGACTTTTTCTTGATTCTAACTTGACCAATGTGATCGTGAAGTGAAACAACCAATCAAATTTATTTTCAGTCAATTCTGGAAACATCCTATTTTTAGGGTTTCTCCTAAAAACAGGGGCTCGAAAACCTCATTTTCAAAATTTTCAAAATATTAGTATCCTCTAGACAGTAAACCCACAAAAAGCCCATGCTTCGTTTGATCTAAAACTGACTTTTGACAACAATTTTACATCATTTTAATCAGAATGCCTTATTGAAGCAAATTTTTTATTTGAGTACAACATTAGGCTCCGTTTGGTGACCATGTTGGATACTTACGACATAGGAGAACCGATAATCTCTAGGAAAAAACGTAGACCAATGTGATATCAGTTGGGTATGGAGTCAAGATCTTTCCTAATCACCTAAGGAGTTGGAAACTTTCGTAAAATCACCTAAAACAAGACTACCCAAATCACCTAAAAACACGATGAAACTTTACAAAACGGGGAAAAACATAATGACATAACGAAAAGTATTTACAAAAACTAGATTAGAAAATTCACTCCACCCCTGAATGGATGAAATGCTTTAGATACTGCTCGTTGTATGGCAGCGGGAAGAGCCTTCCATTTGAATGTGAGAGAATGTAGGAATTCTCTCGTGCAAACCCATGGATCTAGAATGGCCCTAGCCACAAGGAATCAAACTTTCCGTGCATTCCTTTGGGCTCATGTCTTTTGTCCCATAACAGGACCTGATCTCCCACCTCGAAATCTTGTTGACGAGCTTTCTTATCAAAGATCTTCTTCACTCGCTCTTGGTGCTGAGTAATTTTGGCGACAACCTCCACCCTTGCTTCCTCTAGCTTCATGAAGTACAAAACCCGCTTCTCGATCGGGTCTTTGAATTCCCCATTTTCCACTGTAGACGCCAGGTGCAAAGCAGACAACTCTAGTGTGACGAGTAGCATTGCTCCTTTACCATACATGATTATGAAAGGTGAAGTGCCAATGGCTCTCTTGGGAGTGATTCTATTAGCCCAAAGAGCATCATATAACTTCTTGTGCCAAGATCGTTGATTTGAGTCAACTAACTTACGCTCAATTGTGACTATTTTTGTTTAAAGATTCGGCTTGTCCATTACCTTGAGGTTAATAATTTGACGTATGTGACAATGTGATGCCATGATCAAAACAAAATTCTAGTAGTTCCTCAGATGAGAAACAGGTTGCGTTGTCAGTCGCAATCTTATGAGGTACCCTGAAGCGTGACATGATATTTTCTTTGAAAAAGTCGCAAACGACTTCTAAGGTAGCTCGCTTGGTAGTAATGGCCTCAACCCATTTTGTGAACTAGTCCACTGCTGTAAGGACATAGATATGCCCCTTGTTGGAACACAGGTTGATGGGATCTACAAAATCCAGACCCCATTGTTGGAATGGAGCATCAATGACCATTGGCTTGAGTGGAATGGCTGCCAATTTGAGTTTGCTAGCAAATTGCTGACACATTTGACATCTGTACACACATTCGTATTTGTCGCGAAGCATAGTTGGCTAGAAAAATTGTGCTCGTCGTGACTCTTGATGAGAAGTGACCACCGCATGTTTCACTATGAAATGCCTCCAACAATCTTCGTTGTTGGTCCCTATCAATGCATAACAAAAATGTTCCATCAAGGCCACACTTGTACAAAACCTTATTCATAAGCACAAAGTTTTGTGCTTTCAGCTTCAAAGTCCTCTTTTGTTGTTTGTCCATTTGACGTGGACATTCTTCGTAAGTTAAATAGTACGATATCTCAATGTACCATTCCTCAGCAGATTCAACTAGTAGGAACATAGGAAGGTCCTCTTCAATCTTAGGTTCAGGTTCACCACTGCCTTGGTACTTATGATCACCATGTTCTGCTAACAATTGACAAAGACCTTGCCCGCGAACGAGCTTTGTCGGCTTGATCTCCAAATCATACTCTTGAACCTTAGCAATCCAGTTTCCTCTCTTTGTGCCCATCTCCTCTTGAGTCAGCACACTTTTTACTGTTGGATCGGTGACAAACATTGTTGTGTCCGAGTTCAAGATATAGAATCTGAAATTTTTGACAGCCCTGACGACAACATACACATTTTTCTCAATTTGAGAATAGTGCGATTCACTATCTTTAAAGTTGCTGCTCATGAAAGGTATCAAAGATTCTCCTTCTTCATTTAGCTATGTGTTAGTATGGCAGATAAAGTGTGTTCCGATGCATAACAATAAAGAATGAATTCCTTTTCAAAGTTAGGACAGACCAGCACTGGTGCTCTAGCAATGGCTTCTTTTATTTTGATGAAGGCCTGCTTGCCTTCTACTGTCCACTTGAAAGGGGACGTCTTTTTTATCATAGCTGATATGTCCTTAGTCAGCTCTGAGAAATCAAGTACAAATCTTCTTATAAAATTGACTTTACCAAAGAAGGAATGCACTCCTGTTTTATTTGTTGGAAGAGATAGGTTCTTGATTGAATCCACCCGATTTGGGTCAATCCTAGTTCCCTCTTTGGAGACGATATGGCCAAGCAACTTGCCTTCCATCACCACAAAGATAGACTTTTTAGGATTTAATGAAATTTTGTGGTACCTGCATCTTTCAAAAACTTTCACGAGATGTGAAAAGTGGTCTTGTCGTTTGTTTGAAAAAGCGGTAAGGTCATCAAGGTAGATGACTATTAGTTTATTTTTATGATCCCCAAAAGCCAGATCCATGGCTCTTTGAAAAGTTGCACTGGCGTTGATGAGGCTGAAAGGCATCGTCTCACAGATAAACGTACCCCACGGGGTAGTGAAAGTTGTTTTGATTTAATCCTCCTCTGCCACTGCAATCTGATTATACCCAGAAAAAGCATCAAATAATGATAACATTTGCAAACTGGTGATTGTTTGCAAAGTGTGCTCCATGATCGATAAGGGATAGTTGTCCTTTAGGGATGATTGATTTGAAATAATTATTGATTTCATGATTAAGTATATACGAAATGGAGAGATCTCATTATAAAGAAAAATAGAAAACGATGTTTCTAAAAGAAATAATCGTCAATAGAAGCAAACTAACGTAAAAAACAGAAAGATGCTAAAAAAAAATTAAGTTAACTACAAGACTAACTAAAGCTAATAAAAAAATGTATCTAACCGATGTGCCAATGTACACAACAAATTGCAAGAGAATATGAAGATGTTTAAGGAATGTGTAGATGAAGTCACTGCTTTATATCAATTTTGTTTGAAATGGCCAAATTGTACCAAGAGCATAAAAAATTAGATTGACTCCATTGGGACATAGATCACACAAATGATAGAGATATATGATCAATCAAAGGATAATGATGTACCGACTAGAGCTCAAATAGAAAATCTTCATTTGCAATTGTCATTGCTTTAGGATTAAAGAGAACAAATAAAGAAACAATTTGGTTAGCTAAGGGAAGTAGTCAACTTGAGACTTGCTTCGTTATTTGGGTTGTTGGCTGAAGCATAAAAGATTGATCAAAAAATGAGGACTCCAAGTAGTGTGGATGAGGTTGATGATTTATGCATGCAATTTGAATGTCATAATCATATTCTTACCTCAGCAAAAGAAAACTAGGTTGCAACTCTAACACACCTTAAGCTAATTTACAAGAACATTCTACCCTCTAAGGGAGTTGCAAAAAGATAGATAAGACAATTTTGTCTTTTTATAGTTTTGCGGAGGATTGCAATATCTTTTTGTTGTTGTTGAAGACATATAACATCATTTTTTGTGGCATCTTCATATTAGTAGAGTGTACTTTTGTTGAAATCATACAATAAGGGGGAGTTCATACAAATTTTTATTTTTTTTCGGGGGTGGGGGGTGCGGGGTTATAAGTAGAAGATATTATGTCCTTTGTTGTTGATGTCAAAGGGGGAGAGAGATAGGGATGTGCAGGTAAGGGGGAATGTTTGCGCACACCATTTTGTTTTTTCCATCAATGACAAAGGGGGAGATTGTTGCATCATGAGAAGATTGGTTGTCATTGATGTCAAATGTATGTGTTGAAGATTGCCTATGCTCTTGAGATAGTTGATTTGTAGTGATATCAGTTGATGCAAGTCAAGCATTGTAGTGTGAGGGAGAATGGTGATTTTTCTGATGTCTAAGTGTGATGTAGAGGTGGGTACACTTGTTTCAATGTGTTTTCTAGTATGCCTAGATTGATATCTTACCAGTTTCGTGTACCACACTTAGAGATAAGTTGCAAAAGTTTTGCTAAGGCATTCCTAGTGTATACTCTAAAGATAGAGTCATGGTTTTTTGGTTCGCATCCTTATGCAGAGCAAGATGTAGTCTTGTGGTTCAAAAGATAAGTTAGTCGAGATGTGAAGGTGTAATATCCAAGATTTCAAGTCATTACACCTTCTGTAGTGAATGTTATTGTAATGTCCCCTTCTCAGCAATGATCGTTTCTGTTGACCGTTGGCCTATTCCGGAGACCCGTAGGCTGTGCGGATGGTGAAATTAGGGTTTCCAAGTTTTGAGGTGGTTGTTGCTTGGAGTTTGGGTTTCTGACTGCGGATTCTTTCTGGGTTTTCAGAGAGCTTCGCAGTGGTGTGTTCAGTTTGGCATTTCGGGCAACTTCGCGAATTTACTATTTTTAGTAAATTCTATTTCTGGCAGTGGACAGTTCGGGTACAGTTCAGTTGGGTCACTTCTTCAGTTGTTTCAGCTGGCACTTCAGTTCTTGGCCTTGGGCGCATTTTTCTGGGAGAGATAAGTAATTTCATTATAATATTATTATTTTAATATTATACCCCTTGCCTAGCAGTGCAACTTTAAGTTGTTTTTAAAAAGGGGACTTTTGAGGGTCCAGGCGTCATAAGGAGATAAATTATAATTTTAAAATGTCAAATATTGAGACAAGTAAGTGGGACGCCCTTTTGAGAAGATTATTTTATTTTAAAAAGTGAAATGTTTTATTGTTGAAAATGGACGCCATCTTTGGAGGGAAAAGGTGAATTTGAAATTAGGGTTTGGGCGCCCTTGGAAGCTTCTAGATGTTTCTCTCTCGTCTATATAATCAGGCCTCAGCTCTTCATTTGGCATCTTTTGTCTACTACATCGTTATGCTGCTGGATTGTCTTCAGGCACTCGCTTCGAGGAAAGCATACCTCCTAGCATTGGCTCTTCTTCTTGCTTGAAAGATAGCAACTAGTTGAGAGGTTAGCATGTATTAGGAAGTATATTGCATTTTTAGTTTAGTATATGCATTTGGAGTTCTAGTTTTGCATTTATGTTCATTTCTGGAAGTTGCTGAATATCATATGGGAATGTAAGAACTGCTCGCAGCTTTTGAAATAAAATTATTTTGGTTCTGGGCATTAAAGAAATCTGCTTTCCTAAGCTAGGCGTCCATCTTTGCCAAGTTATAGATTTTATATTGCTCATTGGGATTTTTAAAAGAAAATCGCCCTTGCTAGAGGGCCGTACCTTTCTGTAGTTTGCTTTGGGTTCTGTGCAAAAACAATGAAAGTCTTTTGGTGAGGTTTATGCATTCCATTTGGGGCGCCATCATTACTAGAGTAATCTGCATTTGGTTATAAGCCATTAGGGGGTGTTATGAGCAAGTTATGAGCCATTGAATGGCTATTATGTTGCAGATTTTCATCATTCTATGTGCAGGTCTGATACAGCAGATTTAAGATAATTGTTCCTTGGTTGAGATTTGAGTATTGGAAATCAAGTTGGATATTGTAAATGCTTACTAATCATCTGCAGCTTGGAAAGACATAAAATTTCAGTTTAAGAGACATTCTTATCTTATTGTGCCTACAGCAAAAAATTAATGTAAAGATTTCATCTTACCTCTCATTTCTCTGAATTGTAATCCCCACTGAATAAGTGGAAGAGGCTGGCTTGCCGCCTTTTACTTTCTTGCATTGTAATTTCTTAAGTCTCCGCCATATGGTCGCCTCTTATCCATCACGGATCGAGTAGCACATACTTGGTGTTGAGCTACTTTTTCAGTATTGCAATAGATAGGGATCCTCTGACCGAATGCTCGTCGTTCACCGGCGCATCTCTGGTTAGAGTTCTTGTTCAGCATTTACCTTTGAGATCCTCTGACCAATGCTCACACCTTGCCCCGCATCGATCCCGCATTCTGCCGAGTTACTTCTTTCTCGTGACGTTTCGTTTATGCTAACCTTAACTGCGCGTTGCATTGTAACGGCCAGGAAAACAAAAAAAATTGGTCCTGGGTTTATCATAGTTGGTATCAGAGCCATGATTCCCCGCCAACCCTGCGGCTCCAACAAGCAATTCAAAGGGGTCTACATTAAAGGGATTGCATACTTCACCGCAGGTCGCCGTATGATGCTATTTGCATGACAGCCCGCCGCCGTAAGGCGATACTTTTTCAGAGGCTTTGAGAGAAACAGGGTTAGCTGTGGATACGGGTAAAACAGTTGAGAACATGTCAGACAATCTTAGGACAGCCATGGAAGAGAAGGATGCAAGGATGGAAAAGAAATTTGATGGGATGATTGAGATGATGTCTCGATTACTTGCTAAAATGGATCAGCAAGCTACTCAGAACCATATTCCGAATCAAAACCATGCTACAGGAGAAAGCAGTGGTGTCAATGGAAACAATGGGAATAATGGAAACAATGGTAATGGAGGTAGTAGAACTATTGGACAGCATGATGCCATCTCTAGCGGATCAGCCTCTAGACCGCTCTTTCCTACATTCACTCCAAGAGAAGAACAACCAGTTGAAGCTCCCATTCCCTTGGTAGACGATGCCAGACAAGCCTATATGGAGTATGCTACCCTACCTCCTGATCTTAGGAACCAATGGTCCTTTGATCAATTCTTGAATCAGAGGGACAGAAGACACGGAAGAAGAGTTGATAACCGAGCTTATATGGCTCCTAGAACAGATTTTCATCAAGCCTTAGGAAAGGTAACATTGGCTCACTTCGATGGAAGTGATACGTGTTCAGCAAGATCATGGGTTCAGAAGTTAGACAACTACCTTTCACTTCGTCCCATGCCAGAAGAAGATGCCATCAAGTTTGCAACGCTTCATTTGGAGGGAGCTGCCCATGAGTGGTGGTACCATGGTTTGGTCACTCTTGGCCATAACCTTATTCGAACCTATGGAGAATTCACCAACAAGCTGATTGAAAGGTTCGACACTAAGGAGCCTGAAGTAAGATTTCGCGAGCTTGCACAACTCAAGCAGCATGGCTCCTTGGATTCTTACATTGCTGATTTCCAGAGACTTTCTGTGATGGTGCCCAACATCACCGAAAGAAGATTGGTTGTGTTGTTTTTTGAAGGTTTGGTTGAACCCTTGAAAGGGTGGGTTAAAGCTTTCGATCCACCAAGTCTTGATGAGGCAATCAAGAAGGCTCGCAGTATGGAGTTATCAGCCCCTAGGCCTAAATTTCCGCCCAAGCCTTTTGGCCATAAGAAGGATAAGGATAAAAGACATTCTTCTAATCAGCACAAGAAGTTCCCACCTAAATTGACTGAAGAGCAACGTGAACAGCTCAGAAAGGAGGGCAAGTGTTACACATGTTTAGAGCCTTGGACTAAAGGCCATAGATGTCCTGGAAGAGGGCGTTATAATCAAATGGGAACCTATTCTGATTATGAATCAGCATCTGATATGTCTGATCAGCAGTCTTATTTCGGGGACAGCGAGGATGAAAGAGCCACAGAAGAGTCCGATCATGAGCAAGGAGTTGGGGGCCCTATTGCCCAACTCTCTAGTTTCCAAAAGAACGAATCTTTCAAGGTTCGTGGAGGAGTTGGAGGCCATCGTATTGTTGCATTAATTGATACTGGTGCAACGCATAACTTCATTGATGAAGGTGTGGTTGCAAAGAGAGGTCTCAAACCTGAAGAATTTGAAGGCTTCAAAGTCATGGTGGCTGATGGGTTTCACATTTCCTGCACACGAAGAGTTCCTAACATGTCCTTGCAGTTGGGAAACTATGAAGTCAAAGATGACTTCTATGTGGTTACTATTGGTGACACAGATGCAGTTTTGGGCATACAATGGTTACGCTCACTGGGTGAAATCTCTCTCAACCTACAAACAATGGAGCTCAAGTTCCAATCTGAGGGCAAGAGAGTTGTTTTGAGAGGTATGTCTAATGGTGGTCCTCGTATAGTTTCTTTCAAAAGGATGGAAAGGCTGATTAGACATGACCAAGTGGAGTGGGCTGCGGAATGCATGGTTCTTCCTGCCAGTCCAGTTGAGACCAAGAGGGAATATCCTCCGGATATTCAATCCATACTCACCAAAAGGAGTAAGGTGTTTGCTGATCTACCACCTGTGCCACCACCAGAAAGAGGTGCTGAGCATGTTATTGAACTTAAGGAAGGGGCCAAACCAGTCATTACAACACCGTATAGATATCCTAAGAAGCAGAAGGACGAAATTGAGAAGAACATAAGAGAACTCCTGGAGATGGGTTTCATTCGCCCTAGCAAGAGTCCCTTCGCTTCAGCTGTGGTTCTTGTGAAGAAGAAAGACGGCACCATCCGCATGTGTGTAGATTATCGTGCCTTGAATCAAAGCACAATAAAAAATTGGTATCCTATCCCTCGGATCGATGAGCTCATTGATGAGCTACATGGTGCTAAATTCTTCTCCAAAATTGATTTGAGATCGGGTTACTATCAAATCCGGATGAGGGGCTCAGATGTTGGGAAGACGGCATTCAGATGCCACTATGGTCATTTTGAGTTCCTAGTCATGCCCTTTGGCTTGACTAATGCTCCAGCCACTTTCCAGTCTTGCATGAACAGAGGTTTCCAGAAGCAGTTGAGGAAATTTGTGTTAATTTTCTTTGATGATATTCTCATCTTCAGCAAGACGTGGGAAGAACACCTCAAGCACTTGGAGGAAGTGCTTAGCATTCTTGAATCAGAAAGTTTGTTTGCAAAGGAGTCCAAATGTGAATTTGGAATGAAGGAGCTGCTCTACCTTGGCCACATAATCAGCGCTGAAGGGGTGAAGGGTGATCCAGAAAAGATCAAGGCTATAGTAGATTGGCCACCTCCAGAAAATCTGACTCATTTGAAGGGATTCTTGGGTCTTTGTGGCTTCTATAGAAGGTTCGTAAAGGGGTATTCTCAAAGTGCTGCTCCTCTTACTGACCTCACTAAAAAGGGGGCTTTCATGTGGTCGGAAAAAGCTCAGAGTGTGTTTGATAAGTTCAAGAGAATCATGAGTTCTTGTCCTGTATTGGCCATACCAGATTTCTCCAAACCCTTTGAGTTACAGTGTGATGCATCAGGAGAAGGTATTGGGGCTGTTTTGATGCAAGAGAAGCATCCAATTGTATTTGAAAGCAGAAAATTAAGAGGGGTTGAAAGGACCTATTCTATCTATGATAAAGAAATGCTTGCAATCATGCACGCATTACCAAGTTCAGACAGTATCTGGTGGGGAGTAAATTCGTGGTCAAAACTGATCACAACAGCCTCAAGCACTTTATGCATCAGAAGGACTTGAATGAGAGACAGCAGAAGTGGGTGAGTAAGCTACAAGCTTACGATTTTGACATTGAGTATGTCAAAGGGAAGAATAACATTGTGGCTGATGCTTTGTCCAGAAGGCCTCACTTGAGCTCATTGTGTGAGCTTAATGCTGATTGGAAGGAGTTGTTGCTTGCTGATTATGCCAAAAATCAGTTTGCAACCAGCGTTATTGAAGGTACTTTTCATGATGAAAGGTACAAGGTAGTTGATGGATTGATCCACTACAAGGGAAGAATCTTCTTAGTGGCTGATTCTAAACTTAAGAAGATTTTGGTGACTTTCCATGACAGTCCACTTGCTGGTCACCAAGGGTACTTCAAGACATACAAGCAGATTCGAGAGAGATTCTCTTGGAAGGGGTTGAAAGATGATGTTCAGCGTCACATCAAGGAGTGTAGTACTTGTCAAATGAATAAAAATGAGCACTCTCTTCCAGCTGGTCTACTGTAGCCACTTCCCATTCCAAATAAAAAATGGGAGAGTATTTCTATGGATTTCATCACCGGGTTGCCTAGGGCTCAAGGCAAAGACTGTATTTATGTTGTAGTGGACAGATTGACCAAATTCTCTCATTTCTTTGCCATCACAAGCACATTTACAGCAGCTCAAGTTGCAGATTTGTTCTTCCATGAAGTGTTTAGACTGCATGGGTTGCCTAAAAATATTGTGAGTGATAGGGACAGCAAGTTCCTAAGCACCTTTTGGCAGGAAATTTTTAGAATGAGTGGTACGGTGCTTACTCCAAGCACTAGCTATCACCCACAAACGGATGGTCAAACGGAGATTGTGAACAAGTGGTTGGAGGGCTATCTCAGAAATTATGTCTCGGAACAGCAAAGAGCATGGGTAAAATGGCTCCACTTGGGAGAATATTGCTACAATTCATCTTTCCACATGTCAATAAAGATGTCTCCATTCATGGCCCTCTATGGTTACGAGGCTCCAAGCTTTGCTGATTTGGTGTTTGGCGATAGCAAGGCTCCTCAAGCCAAGGATTGGTTGCAGCAGAGCCAAGATGTTTTGAAATCTTTGAAAGACAACCTTCAAATGGCACAAAATCAGCAAAATATGTACGCTGATCAGCAGCGTGTTGAGCGCTCATTTGATGTTGGTGACATGGTATATCTTCGGCTTCAGCCCTACAGACAGTCTACACTTAAGAAGAGTGGAGCTGAGAAGCTGAAACCACGCTTCTATGGACCATTCAAGGTTGTTAGGAAGGTTGGAGCGGTGGCCTATGAGTTGGAACTACCTTCGAGTAGTAAGGTCCACAATGTCTTCCATGTGTCTCGCCTCAAAAAGGCACTTGGACACAACGTTGTGGCTTCATCACAGTTACCTCCTTTGGATGAAGAAGGGCAATTGACTTTGGTTCCAGAACAGATTATTGATTTCAGAGAGCATTCCTTGAGGAGGAGAACAATCAAAGAGTATTTGGTAAAGTGGAAGAATTTACCATTGGAGGATGCTACTTGGGAGGATGAGGAGATTCTACAGCATCCAGACTTGCGATTGCTTGAGGGCAAGCAATCTTGGGGAGGGCGGACTGTAATGTCCCCTTCTCAGCAGTGATCGTTTCTGTCGACCGTTGGCCTATTCCGGAGACCCGTAGGCTGTGCGGATGGTGAAATTAGGGTTTCCAAGTTTTGAGGTGGTTGTTGCTTGGAGTTTGGGTTTCTGAATGCAGATTCTTTCTGGGTTTTCAGAGAGCTTCACAGTGGTGTGTTCAGTTTGGCATTTCGGGCAACTTCGCGAATTTACTATTTTTAGTAAATTCTATGTCTGGCAGTGGACAGTTCGGGTACAGTTCAGTTGGGTCACTTCTTCAGTTGTTTCAGCTGGCACTTCAGTTCTTGGCCTTGGGCGCATTTTTCTGGGAGAGATAAGTAATTTCATTATAATATTATTATTTTAATATTATACCCCTTGCCTAGCAGTGCAACTTTAAGTTGTTTTTAAAAAGGGGACTTTTGAGGGTCCAGGCGTCATAAGGAGATAAATTATAATTTTAAAATGTCAAATATTGAGACAAGTGGGACGCCCTTTTGAGAAGATTATTTTATTTTAAAAAGTGAAATGTTTTATTGTTGAAAATGGACGCCATCTTTGGAGGGAAAAGGTGAATTTGAAATTAGGGTTTGGGCGCCCTTGGAAGCTTCTAGATGTTTCTCTCTCGTCTATATAATCAGGCCTCAGCTCTTCATTTGGCATCTTTTGTCTACTACACCGTTATGCTGTTGGATTGTCTTCAGGCACTCGCTTCGAGGAAAGCATACCTCCTAGCATTGGCTCTTCTTCTTGCTTGAAAGATAGCAACTAGTTGAGAGGTTAGCATGTATTAGGAAGTATATTGCATTTTCAGTTTAGTATATGCATTTGGAGTTCTAGTTTTGCATTTATGTTCATTTCTGGAAGTTGCTGAATATCATATGGGAATGTAAGAACTGCTCGCAGCTTTTGAAATAAAATTATTTTGGTTCTGGGCATTAAAGAAATCTGTTTTCCTAAGCTAGGCGTCCATCTTTGCCAAGTTATAGATTTTATATTGCTCATTGGGATTTTTAAAAGAAAATCGCCCTTGCTAGAGGGCCGTACCTTTCTGTAGTTTGCTTTGGGTTCTGTGCAAAAACAATGAAAGTCTTTTGGTGAGGTTTATGCATTCCATTTGGGGCGCCATCATTACTAGAGTAATCTGCATTTGGTTATAAGCCATTAGGGGGTGTTATGAGCAAGTTATGAGCCATTGAATGGCTATTATGTTGCAGATTTTCATCATTCTATGTGCAGGTCTGATACAGCAGATTTAAGATAATTGTTCCTTGGTTGAGATTTGAGTATTGGAAATCAAGTTGGATATTGTAAATGCTTACTAATCATCTGCAGCTTGGAAAGACATAAAATTTCAGTTTAAGAGATTATTCTATCTTATTGTAAGCTGCTAGTAGTACTATCAGCATTTCCTATCTTACCTCTCATTTCTCTGAATTGTAATCCCCACTGAATAAGTGGAAGAGGCTGGCTTGCCGCCTTTTACTTTCTTGCATTGTAATTTCTTAAGTCTCCGCCATATGGTCGCCTCTTATCCATCACGGATCGAGTAGCACATACTTGGTGTTGAGCTACTTTTTCAGTATTGCAATAGGTAGGGATCCTCTGACCGAATGCTCGTCGTTCACCGGCGCATCTCTGGTTAGAGTTCTTGTTCAGCATTTACTTTTGAGATCCTCTGACCAATGCTCACACCTTGCCCGCATCGGGATCCTGGTGTACATTCTGGTTAGAGTTACTTTCTGCATCGTTCTGGTTTATGCTAACCTTAACGGGGGCGGTTGCATTGTAACTTGTGGAAAACAAAAAATTGGTCCTGGGCTTCATTACGCTTATAAGTGACAAAGTTCCAGTCTGTGCTCTCGCAGAGTAACGTAATGATGAAGGCTTGTTGGGATGCTCTGCATTCCTCCGGAGTGATAGGTATGGTTGTGCGGACTTGGGGATATATGCTCAAAGAGGTGTATGCGTTCATCCTTGTGTATTTCAAATGTTTTGGTGAACCGCAGTGCAATATCCTAAGTGTTGATGTGTCATAGTCAGTCCAAGATGCTTTGTTCTTGTATGTTCAATGGGTTTCTTCATTTTTGCCAACATATGATGATCTAATACTTGAGGAGAAGGTTGTAAGGATGATGTTGATAACCTAAATTGTTCACATCTTGGTCCACATGATGTTTTTTGTTTCTCCTTGGTGGTGTCAAAATGAACAGTTGGCAGTTTTGGTGTTGGTGTTGTTTGGGCCGACAGTTTGGTTTCCTTCATTTGCGGTTGATCCTGATCAATTATTTTTGCCTTGAAGGATGTATTGTGATGCTTTTGGGCCTTGTTATGTCGTGTGTTGTGATCCAAAACTTATTTTCTCTTCATAATGTATGTGTTTGGAGCCGACCTATGTAGTATCACATGTTTCATTTTGTAACTCATCTTGGAGCCGACCTAATTGGAGTTTTGAGTTGTTGCAGAGGGTATTTATAAAAGAACAAAATCATTTGTGAATTAAAAAAGAAGAGAGATTGTGTAGTATGTTGAATATGAAGTGTGTGAAGTCAATATGATAGTGTAATTGTGCGACAAATGGACTGCAACATCAGCATATGTTAGATGCTTCTTTTATAACAATTTGTGTTCATGTATCTTGCTATCAGGTAATGAGCCTCTTCAACTGGTCCTTGTGTCTTTCCTTAAGGTTGTGTGCCTTAGCTTGCAAGTCCTTAGGTAGTGAGCCTTAAAACAATATTGTAATTTTTGTAACTAGTGAGCTTCATATATTATGAGTTAACTGTCATTGTGGTTTTTCCCTCATTGGGTTTTCGACATAAAAATCTTGTTGTTGTTGTGTGGTGCATGCTTTCATTTTTGTTCTTTTAGTTAATGGAATTGTTGGGAATATTGTCATTGATGTCAAGTTGAGAAGGAATGGGAAGATTGTTGGATATTGTCATTGATGTCAAGACAAAGAATATATCTGTGTTGGCTTAATCAGATTGATGAAGTTGAATAAATCATTGTTGAGCATAATGGAGCAAAATCTCAACACCATAAATCATTTTTGAGCATTATGGAGCAAGATCTGATTTGTACAAGTGATCAAATTATTGAAGATAAATAAACCACTGTGGAGCAAGATCTAATCAAAAAGATATTAGGTAGCCTTAGACTCAATTCTCTTAAGAAAACAAAAGCTTGCTACAGACAAAATGATGTATTATCAAAAGATTTGAAACTCGAATAAATGTCATATCATCTACATATCGGAATCTGTATGGAGCTCAAATGAATGCCATATCATTGAAATTTGTATGGAGCAAATTGCTATAGGTCGATTATCTACAAATCAAAATCCATAGAAAAATGGATTGGTTATTTTAACAAAACCGATTTGTGATTTGTTATGACACAACAAATGATGTGGGGAGTAAATGCTTTATCTTTAAGTCACAATCGAGTGTAGAAAAGTGTGTTGAGTATTCAAGAAAAAATATATCATTTGAAGACTGTGAGTGCAGTGTGCACGTGGGAAGAAAAGGCTATATCAGCTAAAAGGCAGATTATGAAGAATAATGGTTTTTAATAAATATCATATGTGATTGGAGTATGTTGGAGTTTGTGGTGAAATAAAAGAATATATCATTCATATTCAGGCAGTTCTATGTGAAGAAACGAATATCAAGAAGGAAAATTATTGTAAAGAAGAATGTATGTGTGAGCAGATTTATGCAAATATAAAAGAGATACATTTGTATATGTAATTGAGGAAGAAAATAAAGAGGAGATCATCAAAGGAAGATTTGAGAGAGGTATATGCAGACCTAAAAAGGATTGGATCAAATTTGTAGGAGAAAGATTTGTGAAAGAAAAGTGAATTCATCATATGGTGATTTATGTGAATATCATTCAAGAAAGATAAATTCAAGAGGAAGAAGATTGTAAAGTCCATCATCCGTTGAGTAAGCAACATTGAAGGTGGAATACTATTCTTGAAGTTATTATTTTTGCTAAGTTGGTGCTTGGCGAGTGGGGGCTGGAGCCTCTGGTAGGTTGGTGCTCCTTGTAGGTTGGTGCCTACTAAATCAGGACTAGGGGTTGATGCTCCTTGTAGGTTGGTGCCTACTAAATCATAATTAAGGGTTGGTGCTCTTTGTAGGTTGGTGCCTACTAAACTACAAATTGGTGATTCAAGTAGGTTGGTGCCTACATTCATTGTAAAGCTTATATAATTCATAAAGTACATTATTTGTACCATGGTTTTATCCCATAAGGGTTTCCACGTAAAATCTTGGTGTCAACTTGTTCATATTGTGATATTCTTGCATAGTTGATTTTGTGTTAGTTTGAAGTTGATAAATGTTGAGAGGGTAAAAGTTTGTTGATATACTGATTTACCCCCCCCCCCCCTTAGTATATCTTTGTGCTCTTCAGGAATTAGATGTTTAATTTGCAAATAGAGTTGTTTAAGTTTTAATACATGTCGATTCGCCCCCTTCTCAGCATTTCGATGTGTTCAACATGCTCAAACACCGTAGTTGATGTAGTAACCTTGAAATCTAAGTCACATGCAGGTCTAAAATTTGAAACGACAAGGAAAAGGTCTGAAACACCATCAAACCCTAGTGCTACAGACCCCAAACTCCTTCCAACATAATTTGATCAACAACAAATCATCTCATAATGAACCTTGACAACCAAGCGCCTCGCCAAGATTCACTCTAGAACAAGCTGCAAACTTAGAAACTCACACACACTCCATACTCCAGTATTGGCGCATCCTCCATGAAATGGTGTAGCCATTTTAGCAAGGTAATTTAACACTTCAAACTCTACAAAATCTCAACACATTAGTCAAACCAAAACTTCAACATATGTCAACAAATCTCAAAGTCTTTGTAGAAAACAACAAACTCTTTTGAACCTCCAATGTGATTTTTGAAGTGAAACCACCAAACTAGCTAGGGAGGATCTCTCACCATTGAAACCAACAAACTCAAGATGACTTTCATCTTGAAGGGTTTTTGAAAAACACAATGAGCCCTCAACCTCCTTTTACAACTTTTTGAAGTAATAAAATATTATGTTTTTCCTTAGTTGCTCCAAAACTCCTTTTATAAAATAAATAATTAACCTTATGGAGCACTTTTTGCCTCTTTGAGGAATAATAATGTTTTTTCATGAATAAAGTCTTTTCCAAGGCATTAATTAGAAATAACTTCACCTTTAAAATGAGCTATTACTCTTAGTTGTCCCTTTTAATATTTCCAATATTGGACAACTTAAGCAAAATAGTAATTAAATCTTAATAATATTTTTAAGTTTTGGAAAGCACCCAAATGATATAATTTTACAATTTTCATCATACCAAAGTGATATTGAAGACTAGGGATGATAATTGGAGGTAATCGAGTGACTTTCTAAAAATAGCTTACTTCTCCAAGAAGTTTGTAGAGCAACCAAAAGGCTGAAAATCGATTTTGAAAGCATCAAAGGGTTCCAACTAACTAATCTCAAACCCAAGAACAATTGCTTTGTAAGATTGATCAAATGCTTCTCCAAGAATGTGGGAGTACTCACTAACTAACCAAATAGCGTTTGGAAGACTTAGAAATTGGCTAGATGTGCATGAATTGGCTAAGTGCCAAAAGGGGACATTACAAAATTGTCCCAATTGTGGTTTATGATGTTTCTTCTTTGAATCTCTATTTCCTTGGTGACCACTTTTATTCCTCATGCTCTTCAACTCCTTATGTCGCTATTGCACAGGTCCAATACCACTTCCCTTATTCCCACTTGCACTCTTCTTCACAAGAACCTCTATTGAGCTATTCTTGACCTCTTTGATCACCCTCACAATCAATTTTGTTGAACTGTAGCAACTTATGGGACTATTGTCCTTCACTTCCCTCTCTTTCTCCTTTAATGAATTTAATTCATACTTTTGTCTACCCTTCACAATGGTGTATAGATTTCTCCTTCCATCATAGATAGCCTCCCTATCAAACTGCCAAGGTCTTCCCAATAAAACATAATTTCATCCTTATATGACCCAATTTGGAAATTAACCAAACACTGCTCATTCACCACTAATTCATGTTCTATTTTGCAACTACGAAACTTTATATGGATTTGGATGCTTCGTCTTTTCTAACCTAATTTCTCTACCATCTCTTCAAAAACTAAATTATTTGCACTACCACGATCAATGATAAACTTACAATCAAAGGCATCAATCAATAGTGAGCGGACGACACAAGTAGTCACACCAATAATACATATTTGAAATGGATACCCCTAGAATTGTTGCAAGGGTCATATGCGACTACTTTTGCTATACAAGATTTGGCTGTTCTTGCTGCTGCGAATTCAATGGTGGAATCCGCATAGATAATCATGCCATAGAGTGTTGGGGAAGCTTCAATCAATCTTCCATCCCTAGGGGCGTGGGATTTCTTGCTATAACTGCCTCCAATGTTGTGACACGTGGTATTAGGGAAGATAATTTGATAGTGGATTGTTGGGGCAGTTCATCAGATTATGACCCACCTTTACAGCTTTGCAGTCTTGGATTACATGCAACATTATCTTCACGCAACCATGATATCTTTTGACAAGAATTCTCTCTCAAAAATACAGTCATTGGCTGATCTCATTATCTTCAAAAACCTTTGATATTCTTTCATTGTCTTCTCCACGCAATGTCTCTCTCCTTTCTACTTAGCCCATTGACATGGAAGATGCAATTTTAGCGATCGGGTAAAGGCGCTACCATGCACCAATACAATGAAAACCAATGAAGATTTGATGTCACTCTCTTTTTTGAACCAAAGTCACAAAAATTAAGAAGTCTACGTTGGAAATAATTGCAGACCTATGAATAAAGATGTTGCCTTCTATTATAAACTGATACACAACTCACAAAATGATTTCCGCACCCCCCCGCCCGCCGACCCCCATCTCAAGATACACAAGATACAACCTATGTAAGGAAAACTAAATAATTGTCACAAAATTCCTTCTACTCTGATACCAAATTGAAATATGGGCAGAGAGATGTAGCACACAATAATATTATATGTTCTATTTCATCTCTCAACTCGGTCAATGCATATTACATCTTTATAGGATTCTAACATCTTATGTTATAGGAAACTCTGTAAACAAATTTCCTAATTATAATGAGTTGTTTTGACAACTCTACAAACAAACAAACTTCTCACCTTCGTAATAGTTATGTGAGTTGTGATAACAACTCACATTATTAACTTATGTGATCACTACCATTTAATTTCCCAACATAACCTAGTAGCATTAAACCAAATTCAAATATTGCAACACAAAATAGAAGTATATATTTATTAATATGCAAAATAAATCATTACGACAGGGTATTGATCATTACAATACTATTGTAGTTCACCCTACATGCCCTTCATATGTGCCTATTGTACAAGCATTGACATTTAGCCTTACATACCTACAAACATCAACATAACAAGCTCTCCTTAGCCACAACTCACTCAATGTGTCACCTTCATTTGCCCATTAATTTTGTG
>VDFB02159405.1:0-14724 GCA_007258455.2 Sequoia sempervirens | reverse complement strand
TAGAGACTATTGAAATATTAAAAGAATAAGAAGTCGAATTATTTAATAATCCCTATTATTGAGGAATTCGCACTTTTCATGTGTATAAGGCATTCTCATTAAAAATTCGAGCCATTATGTCATTGTTTATGAAAAATTGATCAAGTTTGACCAGAGCACGGAAGCCTAGGGTTTCAGTCTCAGAGCATTGGGGAACGAGCCATCTCCAGTGAAAGCAATTCAGAGGGTGTGAGATATCATCTGATTTATTGCCAGGCAAGAGATTTCTTCATTCAGAAGAAGTTACAGAGCATCACAGACATTAAATTATTCAGGGTTTTGATTAGCAATTCATCCAGCAGGGTTTTATAGTTGAGGCGCATATATCCTTCAGATTTGGAGATCTCAGAGGAAGCCGTACTTTATTTATTGGTTGCTGCTGTTTACCAGGCCGTAGATTTCTGTACCTGGCCATACCATTTTAGGAAAAGCCGTACTTTGTTTACAGAGCAAAACGCCTTCATCTTTGGCAGTCAGGCTTCATTATCAAGGGCGCATATCTCAGTAGCAGTGGATTCTTCCTTCTGGCGCAAGGGAAAGTTATCAAGCATCTCAGCCGTACCATTTCCAGAAGTTCATTTATTGCTGCAAGAAAAATCAGGTTTTTATCAAATAAAGTGTTGCCTTTTTGATTGCATGTAACTGGATCTTTATTGTAATCATCTCAGAAGATTAAATATTAGTCAAGCATCAATATTTGCAATAGATTCTGTTATTTCCGGAGTTGTATGAATTTATCTAGATTTTATATTATTTTATTGCAAAATCGCCCTTTTCAATATTTATGCAAAAACCACAAAAAAAACCAAAAATACACAAAACACTCAGAAAACAGTCAGATTCGGAAACAGGGGAAACAAGGGGTTTCTACATAAATGTTTAAATGTAATCAGTATGTGGGTCACAAGAGTTGGGCTTGTCCAAAATCTTCTCAAGGAGGTTATACAAGGCTTGAAAGGAGGAATCAGGTGGTGTAAGCAAATCAAGAGAGTGCATGATCATTTTCTCCAAGAAAGGAAAAACCTGAGTCAGGAGAATCTTTGTTATTCAAAAGAGTGTTGTTGAAACCACCAAAGGAGAGTCGTGAACCTTTACAAATGAAGCCTCTATTCAAAACAAAGTGCAAAGCTATAGGTAAGTGCTGCAAGCTTATTATAGATAGTGGTAGTACCAATTATATTTTTGTTGTTGAAATGGTGGATAAGTTTGGTTCTAAGTGAACTGCACATCCTACACCATATAAAGTTTCTTGGTTACAGAATGGTCATCAGCTGTTGGTAGATGAGCAAGCTTTGGTTGAATTTCAAGTAGGTAGTTATAACGATAGTGTTGTGTGTGATATCATGTCGATGGATGTGTGTCACGTGCTAATTGGTAGACCTAGGTAGTTTGACCAAAATGCCATATATGATGGGAGACATAACACCTACACTTTTGAGGATGGTCTCAAACATACCTTGTTGCCTTTGCAAGAATCAAAAGAGGATAGTCATAGTAGCAGTAGTAAGGTGATGTTGGTAAGAAGAAAGGAGTTTGTAAATGGACGAGAGTCAAAGGAAGCTATAGTAGTAGCCAAGGAGGTGAACCTTCATTTTCCGCAAGGTTGCACGGGTGGAAATAGTGCTAATTTGCAAGTAGGACAGCCAACAACATGTTTTGACACAGATGACTGTGAAGTTGGGGCAGCTTTTGGTATTCTCACAAATGTAGAGATACAAGAGAGTTTGAAACAACAGTGCCAAGATGGATACGTTATGGTGTAGGAGCACCTTAGGTTCAGTAGGAGTGCAAGTTGTCATTTTGGTTTTCTTGTGTGACTTCCTTCATGTTGATGTGATTTTTGTGACCGCACCAATCAACAGAACAAAGTAATCTGAAGGCTACTCCATTCTCTCTTGATAAAAGTATTCCATGCGCTAAGATTGCAAGAAAGTTCGCACATTCAACTCGAAGGTTCCGAAATGCTTTGGAATACCCTCAGTAGGTTCGTTGTGATTTGCTGTTTACATGAGAGGACTTACAAAATTGTTCATATCGCTTGCAGTTGGCAAAAAATGGATGACTGGAAGGGAATTTATGAAATGCGGATGATTTATCAATAAGGCACGTTTTCCTAAAACTAACCAGAAATGAACTGAATTGAATGGCTGTAGAGATTAGAAAATCTAAATTCTATTCTAAATGCAAGATATGTGGAGCTCGACTTCAGCAAACTTCAACCGGATTTCACCTAGCCTCGTATCAGACGGCTTCAGCAAAATCGGTGCAATCTTCAGAGGAGATACGAAAAATATTCAGATTATAATTCAGCATACATATACCATCAGAACGATGCATACAAGCATACGAACCACAATTGAAGTTAAGTTTAAAATGATTTCAAGTCGACCACGCAAGGCAAACTTACCATTAGCAAGTTGCTAGTGGTATGGATTAAACGAAGCTACTTTAATCAAACACCACAAATCCATAGTAAACTACTTGCATGAAAATTACTCTAACTTGAAGTCAAAGGATGAAGAAACCTTACTAATTGCTCATAACAAAGACAAATTCACCACTCAATGAAACTCTTGTATTATGATAGCCTTCGTAACAATCTCTTACAAATTCTCAAAGAGAGAACTTTCCTTCTCCTTCATGCAATAAATGATTCTAACTCTAAAACTGCCTCTCAAAATGTCTAGTCTCTAGTTTGATATCTACTGCTGATGTCTAATCTAACATATTACAAATGAAGGGGACTCCCCTTTATATAGCTAGCCAATCCCAATGGACGGCTCAGATCAAATTACAATGGATGGCTCAGATCAAGCCACATCAGCCCTAGACAAGATTCACCCTAAAAACTGCCAGAAGGTGGAGTGGCATAATTAATGACCCCAAAAATAGCATATTCCTCTTTGACCACTATGGGTAATTAATGCCCACTATCCTTCTAGAAGATTCTCGTCCATGACCCCGTTCCCATTGCTCTTCTCTCTGACCGCATAAGCTACAAACCGAGCCAGCACTTCACCCACTTCTTGCTCTGAAATTGCTGGAGTAAGGTTGAATTGATACTCAAGGATGGCGACCATCTGCTCCCACCGTTCACAAGATTTTCTCCAATTCTCAATAGACTCCTGCGTGCTCTGAATGATGGCTGAGAATGTGGAGACATTTTCGAAGTCGAGTTGAGCAAACAACCTCATCTCGGAAAAGAATGGCTGCAACCTCCCCTTCAATCCATCTACCTCAACCTCCTTGGGAGTTAGCCTTCTAGAAAACAACGCCTCCAATGTATTGAGGATGCCCTCATGAATGTTTCTCATTGCCTTCCTAATCTTAGATGACTCTGCCACCGCCATGTCAAAGAAGCCTCTGCTAGTGAATGCAGCATGATACCACCCCGGAAAGTCATATCTATCTCCAACCTGGATCACCCCTTCATCAACCAAAGTTTGCACAGGTACGCACATCAAAGCGGCCAAGTGCGGAATGGTTTTATCCTGAAATATATGCATGTCATTCCAAGCTTGCTCGATGTTCTCCAAGCATGAGAGGATACTTGAAACACACTGAAAAGAGGAGACAAGATCAATCGTGAATTTTTCTGCCTCAGCATGGACACCAACAATCCACTTATCTCCCTCTTCAAAAGCCTTCTTCATTTCTTCGAATCCACTAACCGATTCCCGTGGCAGCTCAACCGATAGCTCTACCGCTGGATTCGCTTGAGCACACGGACGTGCTAGGTGCTGTACATATCCGACCAACGCCTTATGCTCCTTCTTCAACTTCTTATATTTCTCTTCCTTTCGTACTAGTCTATCTTTCAGCGCTTGAAGGAATTTTCAGCCTCCTCAACAACTTGTGCTCCAGAGGGACGCCCTAATTCAATAGTAGTAATAGTGTAACTCTCAGGCATTACATCATTTAAATCACATTCTTCCCTCGGAACCGCAACATGAAGGGTGCGAGAACTAGCCTCATTGGTTTCCATTTTGGAATACTTCCGAGCCCTCTTTTTTTTAGGTGACCCACTTGTTCTATTCAAAAGCTCCTCCATTTCTACTGTTGGGTCGGTGTCATCCTCTTGATCTCTTCTTATCGCGCGTGAGAGCCAATTCAGAACATTCCGCTGAGCATCATAGACAATAAGGGGCTGCTCCTCCGTTGCTTCAACTTCATGAATCCCTTCACGAGCAACATTCAATCGAGGCTCATCTGTTTCCATACACTGATTTTCCTCCTCATGACCTTGAACCTCAGGTTCTACAATATCTTCCTCCTCAAAAGTTGCCTCCAGTGCACGATCAAAGGGAATATCTGTCTCTGTTTCTTCTCCCTCATCTAGCTGATTGGCACCTTCAAGAGCGTTGGCACTGTGACTATCAAACTCTTTAGATAACGGCTGGTTGACTTCTCCAATTTCTTCATTCTGATTTACAAACATTGATACTTCATGCATGCTGGAAGATCGAGTCACCAACTGAGTAGGCGATGTCTCTTCTGATCTTTGAGGTTCCGGCTGAATTGGTTCCCCCTAACGTACAAGTGTCATGTCCCGTTTTAGCGTAGCACATCGAGAGTTGCTTCTCTAATTTCGATCCTCATAAATTTGTGGGGGTGTCTGAGGAGGAATATCATTCATGATTAATAATTGTTTGGTAGCTCCAGTTGCAGTTGTATCAGGTTGGGCCTTCGCAGAATCTTCCAGTGAGCACTTTCAGGAAACTTTCTATTTTTAGAAAGTTAGGTCAGGCGGAAGCTGCTATTTCGGGCAGGGCACCTGGTTCAGCCATTCAGCTCAGAATCGACCCAGTTCAGCAGTTGGTTGATTTGACGGAGAAATAAGGAGTAATTAAGGAGTTATTAAATATTTAATAATTTGACTTTACATTAAAGTCACTTTATTGAAATATTTAAATATTTAATTATTTGGCATTAATTATAAAGTATTTAATTATACTTTATAATATATTATTAAAAGTGACTTAATGAGTATTTATATTCATTAAAAAGGGGACGCCAATAATTTATTATTTCTCCTAAGTCAAAGTGCGAATTAAATCATTAATTTAAATGATTTATTAAAATGGAGTTTGGGTCGAATTTTCTCAAGGAGCAATATATACCTTTCACAGGCAAAATCGAACTATCATGTTATTATTCAATTTTGTCTTGATTTTTGCTCTGAGCATTGGAGTTTGCAAACCCTAGGGTTTCTGGCAGACGATCGTTTCTGGAGAACGAAAACTCTTCAGAGATCAGGTAGACTGAGGCTGTGGAATACCAGCTGAAGCTTGCACTTGGTGATTTCACACAGAGATCACAGATTGTGCTTTACATCCATTTTGGCAGAGGTTTTCAGGGGAAATCATCAGCAGACAGAGGCGACTTGAGCAGAGACTAGTTTCAGTGATCTGGCACAAATCCCAAGGAGGCCGTACTTTTTCTCACTTGCTGCAGCAGGCCGTACTTCTGTACTTTCAGGCCGTACTTTTACATTCTATGAGGAAACGCCTTCCTTCATCTGTTTCTGGTGTCTGGACATTGGGCGCCATGATTTACTGAGGGTGTGCATTGTTTATCGAGCCAGAGATTATTCTTTCATTGGCCGTACCATCTCATTTATTGCTGCAGCCGCCACTTACAGAAAACCAGGTTTTTCTCAATAAATTCAATGTATTTTCATTGTATGTTCAGATTTCAATATTGTATGAACTGGAAAAGTTGAAATAAAGAAACGCCTATCCATTCTGGACAATTTCTATGCATTTTAAGCTCATATGAATTTTTTATGAATTTTTCATCAATTTCTAGAGAAATCGCAAATTTCATTTTGTCTGTGAAAAATTCCAAAAACACAAAAAAATTGAAAACTTGCAAAAACCATCAAAAGACAATTAGGGTTTGAATCAGAGAACCACCAGGTTACGACATTGCGGCTCGCAACTTGGGTGATTTGCTTTTTCTTCCTTGCTGACACTGGTGGCCTTCGATCACCCATGAGATTGTAAGTGAGGGCAATTGATCTTCTCTTAAGTCTGTGAACGTGCCCATCTACCCAGCTCCTTGTGAAAGTCAAGACAGGCATAGACAAAGCCTCTAAGTCTGTAATCTCTGGCTCCGCCCAATCAGGTAGTGGGATTGGCATGTTCTTTATTGACCGATAATCTGAGTGAGTAATGATGGCATCTTCATTAACCTGATCTGGAACCTGGACCACCTCACATTCTCTGATCAGCTTGAGGGGCAATCTGGAGAACATCCTCCTAATTTCAGCTTCATCTTCAGCATTCACCCAAAAAATCTTCTATGTGAGCCTTGTGCCTATATTCCTCGCCTTGCACAACTCCAATCTTCCCTTGAGGATCAAAGTCTTTCCGGCTGGTATGGAGAGTGAACTGGTAAAGCTGTAATTCTTCTTCTACTTCCCTGGCCGCTTGCAAAGAAGGACACTCCTCAAGCGAGTTTCCCAAAACAATGGGGAAGTGCAAACCTCCCTTCTTCTTTCTTATAATTTTGTCATAGGCCACAAGTTGCCTAGATAGCTCAAGCATTATCATTCTGTTCGTGGGATACCTCGGTAGTCGGTAGGCGTATGAATGGTACCCCGACAACCTTAAATAAGTGAACTTTGGGAATTGGACAAACCAAAGCCTGTACTCTTCAATCAGAATTTGCGCTTCTTCAGATATTCTTTGTTGCAATCTCTATTGAAGGGTCCTTGTGATGTGCATTGTGAAGGCATCGTTCACTCTCTTGAAGTGAGAAATACTCGTGAGATGCAACTGCCTACAGGATTCATGGATTTTAAATTGATTGAGACCACATCCAATCGGCTCCTGATACGCCAATCCCTTGTATTTTGTCATCCGAGCCAGCATGTAGATGACATATGAACTCATGTAGAATGTTTTTGTCCTTCTCAGATTTTTGAACTGCTCATCGATGTTGTCACTGATCATAGTAGCCCAATCAACACATTGTTTTCCTTCAAGTACTACGCTGATATAGAAGAACATCCATGGCTCAAACGCATATGCCTATGGGCTGCCATTAACTCGGCTGAGCAACATGATCAGGTTGCAATACTCCTACTTCAACTCCTCTGAAATAATTTGTTTAGGCAGCTTGGCGCCAGGAGGCTTTGGCTTCCTCATCCATGTCGTGTTGATCCTCTTAGCACATTTATCAAAAGATGTAGCATACATCTTATCAACTCTCTCCTTGGACTTGTATAGCATTTTATCTGTGGCTAGGATCCCGAATGCTTCGCCAATTGCATCAAGTGTGAGGTTGGCTAGCAACATGCCATCCGGAGAAACAATCATCTGATGGTCCGAATTGTAGAAGTTTGCACACTCCATGATAAGCTCTGGACATCGAACTGCTAGCGGGAAATCGACTGCTGCATACAACCCACTTTTCACGATGTTGTGCGAAATTGCCAACGGAGGATTACCGCCTTGCCCATATATTTTTCTCTTGAAGGCCTAGAGGTTGAAAGAACCGAGGTTGGTGTCAGTTAAATTTCCCAGCTTCGATACAATTTTGGACTCCGGAATGGACTCCGGAATAAAAGACTTCTTCAGTTGCTTGATAATGGCCTGCCTAGAAGCATTCTCCTTGCCAGCTTCAGCATTTCCAGTTCTGGCTGTAGCCTTGCTTGTACCAGCAACATCTTCCCTTCGAGTTTCAGCCATCTGCAAAATAAAATATTAAGCATTATAATTCTAACTTTTAAAATGAGAAATTTCGTAAGATGGCTGGCAAGTGAAATTGGCTTTGAAAATAAAAGACTTCAGCATCAAAACTTCAACTCCAAACAACACCGAAGTTAAAACCTCGAGCTTCAACAACTTGCAGCAATATTTCTTTCAACACTTCGAAAAGAAAATCAATCTCAGCCTCTTCACTTCAGATTTTACTTCTATTCTGCACAATCTTCAACTTCAGAAATTTTTCTTCAACAACTCTGCGACTTCGAAGACTCAGCAATTTCAGAAATTTGTCTTCAATTTATCTTCAGCAACTCAGAAATTCTTCAACTTCAGAGCAACTTTCAGCAGCTTAAACTTCAGAAATTGCAGCCACAATGCAAATTGATTTGAGCCTCAGTACACAATGATTCTTTTCCTTCTTCAAGTCGAATTTTCTTCAATAACTTTCAGCTACAAACTTTCCTCAAACAAATTCGAACTTCTTCAATTGATGGAGAAAAATGAATAAACTTCCAGCTTAAATAGGCAAGTTGAATTCTAGAAAAAAGCTAAATTTAGCCAATTCATTAAATATCCACTACTCCACAACATGAATTCGAATTTCCCTCTCTTTAACAACTTCGACACTTGTCACTTGGCGGCTGGAATCTTAGAATTTGAAAAGATTCACTTTGACTGGCGCACTTAGCATTTAAATTTAAAGACATTTACTTCAAATTTAATTCGCCAGCTGAAGCTCCAACATTTTAATCATCTCTGACTCTGGAAAATTCATGATAAAAATCAAACCATTTCAAATTCATCATCTGAAGCATTTTACCTCTCGAAAGCATATTTTATTCACCTTGCCTTAGAGAAATTTTAAATTTTCCTTAGGAAAATTCATTATTTCAAGTGCCAATTAAAATCTCCATCCTGGACGTCCTGGCGAAGTGCAAAAGACATTGAAATCCATTCCTTGTCGAAGATCCTCAATACCCAGAAGAAAATTCCTCTCAGAACATGTTGAATTTATGTGTCTCCGAACGAAGGGGTACATTTAATTTTTTCAATTTTAAACCTTAGAAAAAGTATTTTCATCAAATTTAATCCAGGCGCACCTCCTTGCTCTAACTTGAAATTTTTTAATTATCCTTGCAAAGCTAGCATCCTCCAAATCCTTCTTGCCAATTTTTTACTCATGTCTTAGCATATCTCATTATCACCCCAAACTCAGGCATATTTTCCTAAGGTGATATCATTTAAATGTTTAATACTTAAGAAAAATATTTCATCAACTTGTATGGGCGTACATTCTTCTTCCAACATCATTGGGCGCATACATGGCAAGGTGGACCCACCTCCAAGGCGTTGGGACCTCCTTTAGTCTTCATATGGCGTATTCAAAGAGTCTTAATGCCAATTGTCCTCTACTTCATGCACATGCCTTGCATGGACACCCCTTTTGTCTTCATATGCCACTTGTCTTTTTCCTGTTTGCATGTATACCCTGCATGGAGACGTTTTGTCTTTATTCTCCTTTGCATGCATTCAACACCTTGAATACTTGCTTTGACCTTTCTTCTTTGCATGGGCGCATTTGGAGGGGCCTACTTTTAGTTTGAAAACTTAGAATATTATCAACTCCTTTCACTTCAAGGGCGCATTTAAGGTGGTCTCCTTTAAGTTTCCACACTTAGAATTTTCTTCTAGTTGATATTCCCATGAGGGGTGCATTTAAGGGTGGGCACTTCAAATTTAAAATACCTAGAAACTTTTCAAGCTCAAAGGCGCATTTCACCCTATAAGCTTTCACTTTTCATGCCTTAGAATATTTTAGACTCATCTTCTCTTCCATGGGCGCAAATGACCCCTTCTAGTTTCATTTTTCAACACTTACTTAGATTTTCCAACCTCAACTTCCTCTTGCTAAGGCGCATTTCACCATGGGAGCTTTCAATTTTCCAGACTTAGATTTTCATCTGTCCTCAGCTTCTCAACTTCAGCTTCAAGGGCGCATTTCACCATGTGAGCTTCAACTTTCATGCCTTGGTAGAATTTTCATATCCTTCGCCTAGCTTTCTATTTTTAGAAAGTTCCCCACATTTTGCATTTCGAACTGATTTCTAGCTCCAGAAGACCTGATTTTGCTTTATTTCAAACCTCGGGACTTGATTGAGATACTAACGCCTGATGATTGCATGCACCTACTAAAAATAGTAAGTACTTGATTTTCCAGCCTCTGTAACTCCGTTTGATTTGAAATTCGCGCCAAGGAGTTTCCTTCATCTGCTTGACCTATTTACACTGCAACCCTATGCTGACTTGCTATTTATAGCATGTTTCTCGAGGTGATTTGCTATTTATAGTAACTGCTCAGTTTCATGATTTCCACAACTCCGTTCGTCTTGAAATTTGAATAGCGCGCCCCTCATCGGATGACTTGCATGTTCACACTGATGCCTAATGCTCACTTGCTATTTTTAGCCTGTTTCTGGAACGCCTTACTATAAATAGTAAGTGCTCCGATTGCCTTCAAATTTTACCAGTGGATAGCCTGAAAGATGCTGATTGCAGTGGGATACACCGGTTTTCAAAATTATGACTTTTTACCCCTCATTTTAGGTCTCGAAGTTGGAAACCCTAATTTGACCTGCATGCGTATCAAATGACCTCTGTTTGACCTCGTTTCTGTTGCCTACCAATCAATTTGTGATTCTGAAGTGCTGGGAAGTGGCTGCCAGAGTGGATCTGCTAAAAATAGTAAGTTGCTGAAAAAGTGATCATCTCCGTTCGCATGTCACATCACTACGTAGCTCTTGAAAAACCCATAAAGAATCACCTGACATGTGCTGAAAACCCTGACATGTAAATCCTAAAAATAGCCTTGGAAGACGGCTCCTGAAAAAGTCATGATCCCGGTTTGCATGTTACACCACTGCGAAGGTCTCGAAAAACCCACAAGGAAAATGCAGACATGCAAACCCTAAAAATAGCCTCCGAAGGCTGAATTCTTAAAGTCATTATCTCACTTTGCATGTTATATCATCGCGTAGGTTTCAGAAAACCCAGAAAGAATCTCCAGACATGCATCAGAAAACTTCACATATAAACCCTAAAATCTACTCTGGAAGCTAAACCTGCTAAAAATAGACGGTTGTCCTTTCTGGCTCAAAATTTGCCAGTAAGCAACTTGACATGTTTTAAGTGCAGTGCAGTTATCGAACTGTGAAAATCTTGAGAAAACAAATCCCAAATTGACACTTACTAAAAATAGAAAATTTGCAGAATTCAGTGAAAATTCAGAGGGGGCATGCCTGAAGCAGTCTGACAGTAGTGCTAAGCTCAGAAATTGATTAGCCAACTAAACTTGACCTCAAAGTTGTCTAGAAGAT
Source organism: Sequoia sempervirens (assembly GCA_007258455.2). Classification (NCBI taxonomy): domain Eukaryota; kingdom Viridiplantae; phylum Streptophyta; class Pinopsida; order Cupressales; family Cupressaceae; genus Sequoia; species Sequoia sempervirens. The sequence goes on along the minus strand of VDFB02159405.1, from coordinate 3,599 downwards.
GTAAACCCTAATTCATTGAAAAACGCTCCAGACTTGGCCAAAATTCAAACCCAGGTCAAAAGGTAAGTTCATCAAACAGAAGGAACCGACAGAGAGAGAGAGACCGAAAGACCCAAACCAAAAGACCCGAATGAAGCAAAAGTTAGGGGGTCCCCATTTTGAATGGGGCGATGTGTGAAAAGGTCACAGCACTTCACAAATCATCATCATTCCAAAGCAGCCTTGCAAGTCACTTTGGGCTAGATAAGACTTTGGAACAGTTGAAGAGGCACTACTATTGGCCTAAAATGCAAGTTGATGTGAGGAACTTTGTGGAGAAGTGTACCATTTTCCAAAGAGCTAAAAGAAGTAGCACCAATGCAGGGTTGTGTCAACCACTTCCAATTCCCAATACGCCATGGGAATCAATCAGCATGGACTTTGTAACGGGTCTACCTAGAACTCAAAGGGGGTTTGATTCAATATATGTTGTTGTAGGCAGATTTTCTAAGATGGCTCACTTTATACCTTGCAAAAATACTAATGATGCTTCTTACATAGCAGGTCTCTTCTTTAAAGAGGTGGTGAGAATCCATGGTTTACCCCTTAGCATTGTTTCAGACCCGGATAGCAAGTTTTTGGGTCATTTTTGGCGAACCTTGTGGAAGAAGTTGGGTACTAACTTGAGTTTCAGTTTTTCCTATCACCCTTAGACTGATGGGCAGACTGAGGTGGTGAATAGGAGTGTTGGTAAAAGCCCTTTTGAAATTGTTTATGGATTGCAGCCTAGGGGTGTGTTTGAGTTGAGGGATGTTAGTGGCATGGAAAGGAGAAGTGCTGAAGGAGAGGAGTTTGTTGTGGCTATGCAGGAGATCCACCAACAGGTTAGAGACAATCTTCAAAAGTGTGGACAAATATAAGCAAAGTGCAGATCTTAAAAGAAGGGAACTTCATTTCAAAGTTGGAGACTTAGTCTTGGCACATTTGAGGAAGAAAAGATATCCTAAAGGGCAGTACTCTAAGCTCCATATGAAGAAGATAGGGCCATGTAGGGTGGTGCACAAATTTGGAGATAATGCTTATGAGATAGAGCTTCCACCCGGAGTTGCCATTTCTCCTATTTTTAATCTTTCTGACCTTTACCCTTATAAGGGGGATGTGGTTTCAGATTCAATTGCAGGTTCCTCAACAACTCCAGATGATGATTGGATCAGGGATCTTCCTCCAAGCAAGCCATTGGAGTTGGAATGCATTTTGGATACAAAGGAGCTCAAAAAGACAAGGCATAAGATCTATTACCAATACTTGGTCAAATGGAGAGGTCTTCCAATGGAAGATGCCTCTTGGATGACTGAAGAAGACATCATAAAGCATGGATACAATTGCAGGTCTGTCCTCAAGTGGGACTTGAGCTTATTTGCCTTGGGAGTATGGTGCAAGAGCACCTTAGGTTCAGTAGGAGTGCAAGTTGTCATTTTGGTTTTCTTGTGATGATTTCATGTAATAAGGTCTAGGAAGACCATTTCATGTCTTTTGGGGTCCAATTAGAGGTCTTAGTCGTTGGTTGGTGTCAAAATGCAAGAACATGCAAAATTTTGTCAAGTTGCTAAATGTGACATGCAACTTTTGATCTTCTTTTTGTAAAAGGCAAATGTAACGTTGGAAGGTGAAGTCTAATGGTTGGAAATTGATGGGGCAAGTTCGAAAAGGTTTAATAAGCCTTGTTCCATCGAGCTTGAAGGTTGTTGATTGAATTTCTGAAGTTTGAAGCAATAAAGCATCTCAATTTATGTAATTCCAACATATTATTTCCTGTTCTTTTGCTTACTACAATGCTGTATGGACTCCTTGTTGCTTGAAGCCAATTAGAGATGATAGGTTGATGAATCTACTTCCTTCTGCAATTTGTTTCACTTAATTTCATTAAGTATTTAGGAAGTTATTGCATATTCTTTCCAAACTGCCCTGAAACCCTAGTTTAGGGTAACAGCGAGCACAATAAAATGATTTTCTTCTCATTCCATTGGTGAAAAATTATGAAACTTGGTGGAATGGCAGGTCTTGATGTGTTCTTTGAGATCTCAAGCGTGTAGAGGTTGGGTTGTGTTGGCGTGGTTTTGGGGCGCACCAACCAGAGAATAAAGTTGCCAATGGCTTCCCTATTCTCTCTTGATCAAAGTATTCCGCACGCTAAGATTGCCAGAAAGTTCGTGCGTTCAACTCCAAGGTTCCTTGAGTGCGAATAGGCTCAGTTTGGCTCGATGTGATATTGCTGGTATGTTCAAGGGGACTTACACAATTGTTCGGCGGCTAACAACAAACAGTAGACTAAGGGCTTTCGTGTGATTCAAATTATTTGGCAGGTGAGCGCAAGTTTCCTAATTCTAACCGGAAATGTGCGGAAAGTAAAGGGGGTTGGGCCTAAGAAATTTATATTCTATTCTAAATGCAGGGTATGTGGAGCTTCATTTTGATAGACTTCAACCAGATTTCACCTAGCCTCCGTCGGACAGCCTCAGTAAAATCGGTGCAATCTTCAAAGGGGATAGCGAAAGGTGTTCAAGTTATAGATTAACATACGTACACCATCAGAACAACGCATATAAGTATGTAAATCACAACCGAAGTTAAACACAAGATAATATCCAGTTGACCACACAAGGCGAACTTATCATCAACAAGCCGCTAGTGGTATGGAATAAAGCGAAGCTATCTCAATAAAACAACACACACCAAAGTAAGCTACTTGCATGAATTAAGCTACTTGGATACGAAAGGAAGAAGAAACCTTGCTAGCATTTCATGACAAGACGAATTCCATCATCAATGAAAAGATCTATTATCATAAAATGTGTTACACAACAATTTCCTCAAAAGTTTTCAAAGGGAAAACTTTCTTTCTTCTCCAAATGATGCAAAATGCTCTACAATGTTACACTATCTAGCTCTAAAGCTAATGCTCTCTCAATGTCTACTCTGGTTCTGACTCCTAATGAATTACAAATGAGGGGGACTCCCCCTTTTATAGCTAGCCAAGTCGCAAAGGACGGCTAGGGTTACAATCAATAGAGTGGCCAGAATTGCGCCACCTCAGCCCTTGGTAAATAATATTGTCTCTAAACCCCACAGAGGAGAGTGGGCATTAATGCTTGGCAATGTCCACCTTTTTCATCATCCTTCTAGAAGATTCCATTTGTAGACGCGTTCACACTGCTATCGATCTTCTTTCTTGGCGTTGTTCTTTGATTTCTTCCACTTGAGGGTTTTCATTCTTCTTTTCATCTTAAGCCTTGAAAATGTTTCTTCAACACTTAGCCATTTTCTTGCAAATTTTCCTCCTTCGAGATTGAAACTCATCTTCATCGTGCTTCCACTTCAAGTCATCAACGCTTGGCCTCAACATTTCTCCTGCAAACAAGCAAGGAGAGGGGTATTAGAATACTTCATGATATAAATCCAACTTACTTACCAGGGTTTCACGCTCCATCCTTCAAGCGCCCATCGCCAACTTTGTGTTCAAGTTCATGCCTTAGACAAATTTCCATCCTTGAGAACTTCATTTCCCCTGCTGGAGCTCTGATAACCTCGATTTTATTCATTTCTGGCTCAAGTAAACTATC
>VDFB02159404.1:0-13273 GCA_007258455.2 Sequoia sempervirens | reverse complement strand
TCATTCATTGTGATAATCAAAGTTGTGTGAAGCTATCTGTCAATCCAGTGTTTCATGACAGAACAAAACATGTTGAGATCAAATACCACTATATCAGAGATATGGTATTGAGGAAAGCGATCCAATTGAGATACATTAGCACTGATGAGCAGATCACTGATGAGCAGATGACTGATATTCTCACCAAGCCTCTCTCTAGAATAAAGTTTGTGTGCTTTCGAGACAAGCTTGGAATTGTGGAGAATGAAGCCCTAGCTAAGAGGGAGACTCAACTTCAGTGATCTTCTATGATTTGCTTTAATGCATTTTTCTCGTGAGAGAAATTTGAGGTGAAAGCCCTTGTCTAATGCATTTTTTCTCGTGGAGAGAAATTTGAGGTGAAAGCCCTTGTTTCCACCCTCACGGGAGTAGCCATGGTGGATGTCATGTTGAGTGAATCCATGACAACATCACGTGAGAGATTTTGTGATGATTTTCTTGTACTTGTGTTTATTCACCCTCTAGGAGTAGGCATGGTGAACGTCATGATGAGATGACAACATCATGTTGAGTGACTCTGTGATGAGCACTTGTGCACTTGTTCCTTCCATACATGGGAGTAGCCATGATGGACAATATCACGTTGAGTGACTCCGTGATGAGCTCTTTCCACATATGGGTGTAGCCACTGTGGATGTCATGTTGAGAGACTCCATGACATTGGTTAGCTGGAAGACTTTCTCCTTAGCGGGGAGGGAGTGTTGATGTTGCAGCGTCGGGCATCACTTCCAGCCACGACTTGAAACAATAAATCTCATATAGCGTTTCGGCTATTCAATTTATTGAGATCGATTTGAATGTGAAAGGGCGCTTCACTTGCAAACAAAATATAATATTTAATTATTGTTAATAATTAAATGTGCCCGACTTGTTCTTATCCGCCACCTTGAAGAGACACGATTTTATTGGAGGCCGACATGTTGGTCTTGAAGGGATGTGATCCTTCTCCCTTGTATATATATGCGATGCTCTCATTGTATGTCATTCATTCTATTCATAAGTTCGAGTTGATACAAGTGCGAATCCATCAAATACAGATCGAAGTTCATCAAGTGCAGATCGAAGTCTTGAAGAAGGCTGAGTTTATTATTAGCAAGGACTTATATATTATTCTGTGTTTGCATCAAGTTGTGGTGTTGTTGCTTGGCCTCATAATCGGCCTCATTGTAAAGGAGATTATTGTTTCATATTCAATATATAAGTGATATATTGTTGCTAGGTTTTTCTCCCTCAAGTTGGAGGGTTTTCCCATGGTATATGCTGTGTCTACTTGTCTGAATTTGAATTAAAATCTGCTTATTAATATCTGATTATAAAACTAACAAAAGGGACATGGCCTTTGAGATTAGATATCTCTTTTGAAGGAAACGTGACTTTCAGAAACTAATCACTGCCATTTAAATTAATTTAAATCCTTTAAACATGATCGCTGCCTTTGTTCTTTGTCTTATTCAATTTGTGCTTCAATTTGTTGTTTTATTTTTACTTATTTCTTCTTTATTCATTTTGTTCATGCAAATATTTACCTTTTTTAAAAGTTGGTCTCTTATTTTCCAAGTTGATCCTACTTGTCTCCTTGATTTTTGTGCCTTAACCTCCCACCCCCAAACACTCCCCCCCGCCCCCCCCTTCTCCTCCTCTCTTCCCTTTTTATTCCAACCTTGGTCTGCAGCTTTTTATTTTTTCCTTTTGCTCTCTTATCCTAATGATGAATCACGGAGTGTGATTCGAAACGTTGATGCAAAAATTCAGACACAATCTAATCCAGAAATTTCAGCAATAATCTACATGGATTGTGGAAACCTACTATCACTAATTGTCCTATCCTACTTTTGTCTTACACGCCTTTTGTTTTATATAATCGCTGATTATAGTATTTTTGTTGTTTTATAAACACAACCCTTTGATGTATAAATTGCTGCTATTTACACTGCTCTTAAATCATAATTAAATAAACTTATTTTTTTATTTAAGATCATTGTCTTTGCTGTTGCCTTTAAATGCAACGCTTCTCCTTATAAGCTCTGCCTTTAATTATAATGGATTGCTGCCTTTGTTTATTATTACTGAATCACTGCTATTTCTAATATATCAATATGTATTATTTATGTTTATATATTATCTATTTCTTATTTTATTATTATATTTATATTAGTTTTATATATGTGTTAATATTCAGAGTATTATATTATTATAATAACAATATTTAAATTTATATTTTAATATTTACATTGTCATTTATTTTATTTATTTATTTGTATTTCAATGCTTTATCTTAGTGCTAAAATCTCGAGAACATGACATTTCTCCAAGATGGTGCTTACCAAGGCATGGGTCGGCCCATGGATGTATAATATATATTTAATTTATTTTAATTTCAAATTCTTCAATGAGGTGCTTCACACAATTTAATTTCAGATCTTCAAAATTTTAGCACCAAGTTTAAATAAGTTTAAATCTTTAATTTAAACTTAACAATCGCCCTTAGAGGAGTCGGCCTTGATCTTTTGTCTTTATCATTGTTTTTATCCTTAATCAATTTTCTTCAATGGAGACGTCACTATAACATGTTTTCAATCTGCCAATGACATCAATGACAAACTATCCATGCCCCTTTGATATCGATGATAATATTTCCAACATTTTGTTGTAACTTGTATATATTTTTTAAAATCACATGCATATTGACAATTAATTATGAAAGTAATCAAGTTTTTACATTTGCTAATTTGTTTGACTCTCATGTGAACTCTCAATTCAACACAAATGTTATGTATTAAGTATCTATAATGTATATGATGTATAAAGTCTAATTTTTGGTAATTGCAAATAACATTTAAAATTATGATTTTATTGTCATAAGGAAATGCTAGGAATGTGCTAATAATAATGTAATATTTATTAATAGGGATCAAATTTGAGCAAGATAGTTGTCATAGTAATTTATATCAGCTTTTCATGTAATTATTAGTTATATTTCTGATTTTAACTATTGTAGATTAAGTCTAAGCATGGTAGTTAGCAAAGGGTTTAAATTCAAGTTTTGCACTCATTTTTAGTATTTAAAATAAATGTATATTCTGAAAGTTTCAATTCCATATTTTATTTTTAGCATTCATAACATTTTTCATATTTTACTTTCAATTGCATTATCACAAAATATTATAAAAAATTGCAAATTTCTTAAGATCCCGATTTGGGGACATTAAATTGGAGGGTAGGAGCAAAGAAACTGGTAATAGTGGTCAAAAGTGCTTAGTAAGTTTACCTAGATATTACGATCTTTGGTCAAAAGAGCTTAGAAAGTGTATCTGGATATTTAGGCCTAAGTTTTTTGGGCTGTTTTGCAAGTCTGTGGTGATGCAAATATGTCTGTAACAGTCAGCTCAAGACAATATGTCTTCAGAAAAAGAACATATCATCTATTGTATATTTTAAATATTATTATAACTATATATACAGGCAATATGCCTTTTGTTTAAAAAAAAAATGCAGTTTGACTGGGAAACACCACACACCAAGCCATTAATACACCATTTTTGAATCTTTTGCCATGGTTTAAAGTCAAACCACCTCAAGAAACAAAGATGCAATGAAAACTATGAACAAAGCACCCCTGCACAACACATATTTTGATCTGGGGCCTAGGGTGTAACTTGATGGACAACTCTCTAGATGAGGTTACGTTTGTGTGCGAGGGCTTTTTTGTGAGGCAAAGTAGTGCAAAAATTGAGAGACAACTGAAACAATAAATGTATCTATTTATTTGTTCATCTTGTAAACATACTCTTCAGAAAGATGTATAATTGCTACCTTCTTTTATCTAACTATTCGTTTGCTATCTTCTGTATATCTTTTCCTATCTACTAAGCTATGTTACAGATATGTATGTACACATTACATGTCATGAAGGCTGAGAGTTGCTATGGAAGTTGAACCATTATGGTGGAAGTGGAAGTGTTTTCATGTGTATCATCATCTCTTGATGGTTGCATAGTGTTGAACTATTGGTTGGTAGGTGTGTGATGTGTTGTTGGATGACCTAGCATAGCATGAGTGTTATGAAACTTTTTCCCTTAAGTGAAAAGAAAGTTATGAAATAACCCTTTAGCATTAAAGGAAGATAGAAAAATAAAGGATAATATGATCCTTCGATTAAAATGGAGATTAATACAGAATATTTATAAAAATCCTTTTTTAAAAAGGAGGAATAAATGTATTTCTTAAATAATTATTAAAGACAACCTTTGTGAAAGGGTGTTATGGGTTGAAAACCACCCTTTAAGGCTTATGTAAAGCATTTATGTGAGACTTGGAAAGGGACATTTAGATCACTCAAGGAAGAAGAAGGTAGTTTGGTGGGCTATGGGATTTAGAGAAGAGGTTACACAGAGTGTGTCCAACTTGGGGGTACACTCGGGATTGTCTTGGCTAGGGTTTTGGTGCGAGTAGGCACATGCTATGTTTTAACGCAAGTTCTCCAGAGTGAGCCATAGCTATGAGGGCCAAGACCACTGAAATCTTCCTAGGGTGAGAGTGGCCTATCCAAGTGCTCTGATTCAAATAAGTGTTAAACTTATTATTATTCAAAGATATTTACAATTATAAATAAATGAGATGGAGTTGATTTAATTAAATTCTCTAAAGATGTTATTAGTTTCTTTTTTTATCATATTCATATTGTTGGGTGCCAATTTATATATATTAATGATGGTAATCTTAATTTGTTTAAGTCTTAAGCTAGTTAACATTGATAACTAAGCATTTTTTTGAATTTGTATCTAAATTATAGATATACTTTAAAATATTTAAACTTAAGTAATGACACTAATAAATCTGATGTTGTATAAAATCAACTCTCATATATTAAATCTAAGTTACTGATTTGCTCAGATTTGACCTCGGGTTCGATCCAGTTCGATCTTGATACAATATTCGGCTCCGATTCGATACAAATACTGGCAGGGTTCAAACTTGGCATTGTGTGTTCGGTCAGGGTTCGAAATACAGATTGTGGTCAAATTTCTGACAATTTCAAGCTTTTTGGGCGAATGAGCGCTGCCACGAATTTCCGGAGGTCTATTCTATCACAGCAGGTGTATAAATCTTGTGAAAACTCCTTTTTGGGCTATATACTATCACTAATTATCTTAACATCCATAAGTTTTATGTCTAGCCTGCTACAGGAGGTTCATATCCATTTTGTATTCACGCATTTCAGTTTATACAGAGCTACAACAATGTATGGTGTCGATTTTCATATGTATGAAGATCTATGAATGGCCTCGACATTATATATATTAATATTATTTTTTTAAAATTTTATTATATTAATATATTATAACATTATATATTAATTTTATTAATATTAATTATTATATTATATATTGTTGTACCCAAAATAATTTTTTTGGCATTCTGTATAAATTGAGCTAAATCTTGTTAAAATGCCATGTAAAATCTGTTTTAGGTCAAACCAATCATAGAATCTTTGTGGGTTTCTGTCAAGGAACACGTGCAAAATTCTGAAAATTTGAAAATTAGGGTTTTACGCCCCTATTTTTAGGGAAACCCCCGAAAATAGGACCTTCCTAGAAATGATTGAAAATGATTTTGATAGGATTAAAAGGCTTCACGATCACATCGGTCAAGTCAGAATCATCAAAAGGCATGTTTTACTCTGGTGGGTCTATTTCTATTTTTCAGGAACAAAGTTAGGAGCTCCACAGCCATTAATGGCAGATTGGCCAGTACCAGGTGCTGAAAGCTAAGCTTCAAAAGCTTCAACAAAGAAACCATGGCGAAAATGCTTGAAAAGATGCTCTACGACGGAGGGGACTTTCAAAAATGAAAAAGGTTAATTCTGACTAACTGAAATGCTATGAAGGAGAAATCATTTCACGAGACAAAAAGAGCCTTTTTCAAGCAGGGGCGCCCATGATCTTTTAAGGTCAAATGCAGTCACCAAGATCTTTCGAGACATTCATTCTTGACGTTTGCTTGCTGGCTCGACAATGAAACAAATAGCTAAATCATCCGATGAGTTGATCATAAGTAGTTAGTCGACGGGCGAAAAGAGGGCAAATTTGAAGAAATATCGTGAAATGACCGTGAAAAGGTGGAAATTAAAGAAAAGAGCCTTCCAAAAGAAAGGCTCTTCCTTTTGTGACCTCTAGATGCCGATAAACTACAAAAAGGCTTCCTTTGTGAACAATCTTCTCAAAGATAGATGGATCTCGCGAACGCAACTCCAGCACCAACATCCGGATGCTGCGTACTAACGGATAATCGAGGATCAAAGCGGTGGCAAAATTTTCAAACAAAGACAAACTTGCTAAAGGACAAAAGTGCCCTTTTCAAGGAGGGGCGCCCTTGAATAAAGGAACCCTAAAACAAAATCCAAGTTTTTTGAAGTCAGTCATCTTTGGCAGAACAGAGCTGGCTACCTGATGAGATATCAAGCAAAATCATCTGACTCTCCGATCAATGAGAAATCCAGATCAAAGCACGAGAGGTCATTTTAAAAGGCTGAAGAACGAAGTTTGAAAATTCACTACAGCATATAAAAGAGCTTTCTTGGAAAAGGCGCCCTTTCTTTTGATGCCCTAAACTCAGCTTTTCACCATCATGCTTCCCAGGCACTTCTCTTCAGGTTAGATCCAGCTCAACAGTGAATGTGTCAGCAACATCTCAGGATCAACAGATCAAGCCAGATTCAAGATCAAACTGATGTCATTCGAGAGAGAAAATATTAAAAAACTTGCAAAACTCAAAAGGGATACCTAGAAGAAGTCAAAGGCCAAGTTATTGACTAAAGTCAAGATATTTTGAGTTAAACTTGGCTAAAACACTCCACGATCAGTGGAAATCACCTTTTTGAACTTTAGATCAAGCCAAAATCACTTTTGAGCATGAGTTAGGTTCCCAAACTTGTGGATCTAAGGCTTGAGTCTATGTAATCAAGGTATAGGCATCCCACTTCATTATTTCATTGCAGGTTGATGATCAAGAACAACCATGAGCTCTCAAGGACGCCATTTACAGATCTGGCCAAGGTTTTCATCCGTTCTTCGATATTTCTTGCAGCTTTGAAGCAGAAGAAGATTGCTAATTTGTGGTTGGATTCAGAGACTGATTTTCTCAGGGAGTCGGATAAAAACTTCCAATCCATCTTCTGTCTACTTCCTCTCTTCTTGTCTTAGGTTTTCTTGCATGTCACAAAAAGCAGCAAGCTACTTCAGATTTGATCAACTAGGCAGATTCAACATAATTTTCCAAGAAAACCCATCTCGTCAGATTTTCTAGAATCACCAAACTTGCTACCCCTATTTTTGGAGGTTTTTCCTAAAAAGTTTCAGAATCAAAATTCTGAGGAACTAGGTTTGTTCAGCATTGAAGCACGAACAAAACCCATGTGCCAGAATTTTTCCGAAAAATACTTCTCGGTAGGGTGCTATTTTCGTGGGTTTTTCGTAGTTGTCTCAACACGCCCCAGATGCATACCAATCGTGCCAGTTCTTCTTCACACGACAATTTACGCCCTTTGGGCTCCAATTCGAGCAAACTTGCATTCCTTTGCACCAGCAACTCTCCAACCAGATCTTACACACATTGTTGGAGAGCAAACAGACATCATCAGCAGTCTACGGATCTTTATCTTTGAAAAGAATACATGTCCCGCTCAGTGGAGACCTGCAGCAATTACTCTGGACGAAGAAGAAAGAAAGGCTGATCTTGCAGCAAAAAGACCAATATTACCACCTCCCGCGTGGCAGTAAGCACCTTGGCTTGCCAGTCGCGAAGAGGTCATTCCAAGCACGAAGCCGCCAAAGTTACCAAGAGCAATAGCTTGCGCAAGAAGAGATGTCGTGTCATCAAAGCATTGACTATCCGGAAACGGAAGAAGTCAACACATGGATCAAGGAGCTGTTGACCAGAAATGGTGAAGTGTGAAAAGACACCTAGGAAGGACGTCCTACCTTCCAATTGGCATTTATGATACTTGAAGTTGACTTGATGCCTCATTCCAAGTCAACTCAAGAAGGCATTAAATGTAGTTGGAGTTAACTTGATGTCCCTTTCCAAGTTAACTCCATATCCCTTAAATCATGAATTGTCAGATCCCACTGATTAAGGATGTCTAATCGGCTTCCATGATTTGTGGATCTTAGATCTCCACTAAATGTGGATGTCTATTTTGGAGGGATACTTACATTAAGGTTCACCTTTTGTTTTCTTTCAGGCAACTGAAGTAGTTTCCAGTTGACTCTTTGTTTACTTTCAGTTAACTAAAGTAGTTTTCTAGTTAACTGCTTGTTTCCCCTTTTTAGGAATAAATCTTGCTAATTGATTGGCAAGAACTCATTGTTAACTCAAGGAGATTTTGGGGTTGCCCACTCCTTTGAGTTCTATAAATAAGAGCCTTGGGCTCATTGTTTGTTCAACTTTTACTTGCTATGCAAAATTGCTGCGCCATTGTTGCCAACAGCTTTGAAAGCGGATATTTGTTCACTCTTGGATGAGAGTTCGTTGGTTGATTGTAATTGTGCATGATTTTGTGCCTTTGCTTTCCCAACCTTTGTAATTCGTTGATGAAGTTTTCAAGGAGAATATCAGAAGGCGCTTGCATTTTGGTCAATCTTTTGAGTTGTGTCCACATCTTGTGTCAGCCAGCTCGTTGTCTTATTTCCTGATAGGAGTCCCTTCCTCCTTGACATTTGTTATTGACAGTTATCGCTCGTTGTTGTTTACTTAATGTGTGTTGACTTCCCAAGCTTATACTGAATAGAGCCCTCCTCCTAGTGCTCACGCCAAGGCATCAGAATTTGTTATATTTCTCATAACCATTTCCCAGCCCATAATTTCTGATAGGAGTCCCTCCTCCTTAAGGTGTCTCATCTAGTTTCATCAGAAAGAGTGTTTGCTTGTAATTAACCTTATCCCTGCAGTATACCTGAGTCTCGTGAGCCTCGTCATATTCCCCGAGACGGCGACCAGTGATCTAACCAACCCATTCCGCCTCCTTTACCCTCATGCTCTATTTACCGTGAAGGTATTGGATAGATAGAAGCTAGATTAGTCGTAGTTAAGGTCTGCAAAAACCAGAGAAAAAGCTTAGCTGTGGCGCATTGTGTTTGTGCACCTTGTGTCCTACCGCTGAAGCATAAAAAGATAGGAACTTTTAGTTTACATTTCCTTCCTCACGATTGCTCCTACAGAGAGGGACTTCCTCCTCTTTAAATAATCTAAGAAGTGTTGCAAAAACATTTGAAATAGTCAACGCTACAATCAGCACTCCGTGAGGTGCTAATTTAAACGCCAACATATATTAACTTTGATATTTATTAATATTACAACATTTATATTTAGTCTTTAATAATGTATTATTAATATTTTTATAACATTTATATATTTAGTAATATATAAACGGATATTAATAATACATAATGATAATATTATTAATTATAATATAATAATAAAATTATAAAGAAAAGTTTAAGTTAATATTAATAAATAATAATTAATAAAGTTCACATATAATATAATATTAATAAAATTAATTGTTAATATATTTTGTTATAATATAATAATATTGTACTTTAAAAATATTAAAAATATGTATATTACATCTATAAATATATATATTTTATATGTTTTTCGTATTAACAAACCCAACCCCCAAAAAAATTTGTCCGAACCCACGAACCAAACTCTCAAACCCGAATTTGAACCTGAAACCGAACTGGTAACTTAGTATTAAATCTATCCAATTTTTATACTTCGAGAAAAGTATTACATGTTGGTATCAAAACCTAGTCGAGATTCAAAGTTACATATTTAAGATAGTATCATGTCAACTACTTGATGATTAAAATGAGTAATTACCAAACTTCTAGTTAAAAATAAATATGTTAAAGTTATAAAATTTTCACTAGAACCATCCTTGTTGATAATACATGTTTACAAAAAATGTGTACTAGGAAGGTTAAAAATTGGAATATGAAATATACCAATTAAATATATGTAAAATACAATATATATATATATAAATAAAATACAACGCTAATTATAATAAATGAACAATATGGTAGATTTAGGCTCTATATGTGAGTCAAAAGGTATGCACAATGGGATGTATATCTATATAGTGGGAGGTCATGTCTTCTCATGAAAATCCTTGATAAAATTGAAAATTAATATGAATAGACAAACCTCACCATTACAAATACTATTTTAGTAACTCTATTTCAAAAGTCAAGCTGAGGTATTAAAAAAAATCTGTGCCGCTTCAACAAAGCTTGTGCTATTGAATACTCCTACATATGTTGAAATCAAAATACCCAACTACTTTTTTCATATGCCTTTGTGCCTTGTTGTTACATAGGCTGCTAATTGAACAATTTTTCTATTTGTTATAAGGTGCCATATGTTTGATTCTTCTTGGCATATAATAGCACACTATGATTTTTTACTTGCTTGGTGTCCTGTCCCTAACTTGGCGCTCTCTTTTACTTGCGACTGTGCTTGGTTGAATGACACACCATATATTCATGGGTGTGCTATGAGCTAGGGGATGCTATGCAACATTGTTGGCGCTCTCCTCCATAATTTTGTGCACAACACTATGCTACACTTTATTTTAACTTTATTGTTTCAAAAATTGTAACCTAGGACTCTTGGGGTGGAGGCACCATTGCTACTAACATTCTTAACCTCTTAGATGATGTGCCAATGTTAAATTAGGATTGCCGTGTTTTAAAGAATAGTCATATCCTAATTTGGCTGCACCATATTTGTAGAAGCTACCAATTGTTTATTAAGTTTCAGCAATTAACAGGGATATGGAGCCATGAAAAATTATTGCAGCTAATATATATTATTTGTGCCGATAGCTTGAATGTTTGAGCTGAATGCTTGATTCGACCTAGTGCCAATCTATTGTTATCTTTACCTCTTATATTTCTTCATGCTTGAAGCTTGAACAATCCTATATTAAGAAATTAGGTGCCATACCAAGCTCCTATATATGTCATAATGCATAGGGTGAATTATATGTTTCATCGAACTGCCTTAGTACTAAGGGATTTTGTCATGGTGTGCCATGACAACCTGTGTCAAGGATCAAACATATTTGTGCAAACTAAAATATTTCTGCCTTCAAAGTGCCTGCACTATCTACTTGTGGTGTTCTTGCGAGCTTCAAAATGGGACTCGGCCCTTAGAATGGTTTTTTACCATTAAAACTCAGTTTCATCAAACTGTGAATTCCATGTTCGAGTAAATCAGTGACTGCAGTTAACCATTGTATAGCAATTGTGAAAGAACTGTATTAAATAACATCCATTTATGTAAGAGGTGAATATTAAAATGTGCTAGTTAGGCTGATATTAGATATTGAAGGAACTTAGTAATGTTTAGAAGTTTCTTAGGAATTCTCTTTTGATAGTTGAAACAACATTCTTGTTTTAGCAATTGAATACATTGTCAACTGCTAGAAAAAACTTATTCATTGTCTTTGATAGGCATGTAGAATTGATTGATACTTGTCTGTTGCATATACATGGAAATGACACCATTGAAATATCCTTGAACCTCTATACATATAAAGAAATCATTGCTTGATAGGGCTTAGCATGTTTACTACATCATGATTGTCAATTGAAAAAACTTTTCGCTAATGCATAGTTTAGGCTTGGGTTAACATATTCCATTATCAATGATCATGGGAGAGATATTATTATACTGCTTGACAATGATTCCATGTTTAGCATGAGAGGATTATGAATATTTGGTTCTAACCTTTATTGGAGTAGTAGTTTACAGATGATAAGGATATTTGAAAGAGTTTTGTGGTTTTGAGACAGAGTTGGGTATACATTAAATTCCCCATGTATATAATATTTAATATCTCGTAGATAGGTATTAACTAATTTTTTTGTATATTGTCTAGGAATAAGCTTTGACTATTTGGTCTGGTTTTCCTAAAGCATGACCCAATTTAATTAATCTGATCTTTTGCAAAGTTGGAACTAGAATCATATTTGAAATAGTCTTATATGATCATAACTCTTCTTCTTTGAACCTTGCCTTGTCATTGCATACATAGAAAAAACTTTCGTTGACTAGCACCAAGTTTTGTACATAAGGCTTTGTTCCATAAGAAAAATATGAAAGCATTCAATGCTTGCAAGTTATTAACTTAATAGAATCATGGGATATCATGTGACTTATAATTGTCAATTTGGGATTTGATATTGTATCATATCAATTGCAATCTTAAAAGGGTAAGACATAAACCAATCCAATATAGACCTTTCTCCATGTTGTGACAAATTTGGACTAGTGCCTTTAGACTTGGTTTGCTTTAAATAAATGCACATATATACGATCATGCTTGGTACCATCCATTCTAATGAAGAGGATGTCATAGTAAAATTATAGGCCTCAAGAAATACTCAGTTCTTGATTGTCTAGTAAATGGATGGCACATTGTATTATAGAAAGTATAATTGGTAGGTTGGGGTGAGAAGTAACACATGTAAAAAATATAAAATATAAAAAAAATTAAAGGGAAAATATTGCAAATTGTGAAATCTTATTAGTGTTACAAGTAAGCAATAAATTTCCCATCTTTAAAAAAAGCCTACTTTATAGAGACCTAAAACTTCTCCTTCGAGGAGTTGTAATTTGAATTAATCATTAAAGAGAGAAAGATGCTCAAAGTATAGATCAGCATGTTTTTGAGTTGGGAGTGGGATTTACAGTGTTCCACGGGCCTGGGGGACGGGGAAACGGGGGGACGGGGAAACGCGTTTCAGAGACGGGGGGACAAAGGGCCTTAGTTTGGGGACGGCAGGGAGACGGCGGGGGGACGGCGGCGGGGGGGTGGCGGGGGGGTGGCGCTGATATAGTTATACATATACTTATAGTACTTGAAAAACTAGTTTTGAAAAGATGTATAATAGTATAGCAGTATAAGAATTACATTTCAAATGAAACTATAGGAAATTAGTAAATTTATAACATGGCAAAATTTGAAATACTAAATCTAAATACGAAGATATTTGAATTGTCAAATTGGAGATTTCTATTATATCGCCAAAGGCTCAAATATGAATAACATTGATGATATGACAAAGTCTATAAAGATGATTAATTGATTACATGATTCATCATTAGTTCATTACAATAAGTAGCATTACAAAATGAAAACTGAAAAGACAAAATGCCAAAA